>OMLM01013942.1:0-78716 GCA_900302695.1 Helostoma temminkii | reverse complement strand
TGGATGCACGATGAAAGTGCATTGATAGAACTGCTGCAAACTGATGCATGTCTGCACCAATACAGTTCGATACATTTTATTAATGTATGTGTATGCATTTATTTAGTTTTATTCCTTCTTAATTAGACCTACTTCAGGTTAATGTGAACCATGGATGTATACTATTATATGAGCAACGCAGGTGAATACAACAAACACAGCAAAGGCAGTAAAGAGTGCTAACCTGTAGACTGCAAATGAAGAGTTTGAAAACACTACAGATTTTACAGATTTCACAGATTTTAAAAGAGAAACTGGAAGACTGACAAATCAGATGTAATTAGCAAACCATGTCATGCTCACACAGACATACAACTAAGCTTATAACTCCTCTGAAGCAGTATGATAGTGGAGGCGTCTGTTAGGGCCCCAGCAACCCCTTCTTGGGAACAGATTCATCTCCAGTTACTCCCCCAAGAATGGTAAGCAAAGTATTGCAATTTTTTCCACACACAGCTGGCTAACAGTGCCACTAGTTTACTTGTTTTCTTTTTGTAAGCAGATATGAACAACCTCTTTGTAAAGGGTTAATTTATGTTTTACTGTTCATAATATAGAAATGACTTTCTGCTGCTCTGGTGAGTTAGCACAATTGCTGCTTAAAAACTTTTGAGCAAGTAGTTTTTTATATTTATATTCATCTTAAGTATTAATTTAATTGTGAGTCAGCTACATCATAAACACACAGATAAAACTTAAGCACAACGTGAAAAAGAAACAGTTTGTTAAAGGTCTTTTATTTTTGCAAGAATTTATTGACTACTGAAAATAACTGTGTCCTCTCATATTTCATATGTAATGCTGCTTCTGTTCTAGATCCTGATCTATGCTCTGTTCCCCCACGGATCTGTAAGTTAATCAGTGCTGATTATTCTGACCTGTGCTTCTCAATCTGACCTGGGGTTTTGGATTGCGAACCTGTTCGCATCAGCTGATCTAAAACCTCAGTGTCACTTCCCTTGGAGGCAGACAGCCACAAGTCTGCCTCCCAGAAAGACACTCTGGGGGCCTGAGTAGTTGTAGAGCCTTTCTGGTCCAGTGTGAGATTTATTTTAAACTTTAGCCCTTTCCCACTTAAGAGGCAATGAGATTGTAATCTGATTGCTTTCAGGCCCAGCACGCCATTGCCAGAGCAGCAGAGTGGTCACGCAATTCATCTTCTTTCATCCTACAAATCTTTTTCTAAAGAATATATAAGCACATTTGACCCTTTAAAACCTAAAAAAGAGGCTGCATTTCAACTCACTACCATCACTCAAGCCCACAGGTCAGTTCTTGAGTAGGCCATTAAATTTCGCACCCTCTTAAGTCAATGTTATCGCTCTCCATGATATGTTTTATCAGGGGTTATCTGAAAAAGTTAAAGATGAGATGGCAGCTTGTGACTTACCCAAGACATTAAATGAGTAAATAGCTTTTCGTGCTAATAGAAGGATAAAAGACCAATTAAGAGAGACTACAACGGGCCTGCCTTCTGCTATAGATCATTTTCATTTTCACGACCTGTTTCCTGTCCCATTCCAGAGACTACCAAAGCTCCAAAACCTAAAAGAGAAGACACATCAGAAATGCAAATCGATGAACCCATTTGAGAAAAACTTGTGTTTGTATTGTGGTGGTTCTAATCTTTAAGTTTCCTCATGTCCAGTAAAAGAGAAGGATCAGCAGCCAAAATTAATCATTTTTCATGTCATCCTTCCCCCAAGCTTCTACATGTTCTTGTAGCCTCCCTGCTCAGAAAGCACAATCCCCATATCAACTGGGGATCCAGGAGATTCTGGGTGAGGGGGTACCCTGTTTGTGACCTGCTGCTTCTCCGTCATGCCCTGTTCTGACCTGAGGGTGGAGGAGTTCCCACACCTGTCATGTGTGCCGGGAGAATGTTTTGATCTGAATGAGACCAGGGCCACCTTCTTGACTCTCAACCAGCCTGTGCCATCAATATCTGCAGGACTCATCCGTCCTACTACTTCTCCAATTGCATATTTGACATAACCATCATATACCTAGATGACGCCCTGATTTTCTCCTGAGTCTGAGCATGTTCAGCACTTGTGAAAGGTGTCATAGAGGCTTCTACAAAATCGTGTGCATGTAAAGGCCAAGAAGTGCCAGTTTGATGCCACTGCAGTTTACTTCCTGGGTCTTATCATTTTTGCCGGCAGCATATAAATGGACCCTGTTAAGGTCGAAACAGTCAAAGACTTGCCCACTCTGAAGAGCTGAAAGATTCTGCACTGCTTTCTAATATTTGCAAGGTTTTATCAATGTGAGAGTCCCCTAGATGTTTTTACTTTATCAAAGACTCGGATTCATTGGACTTCCGAGACTTCTGAAGCTTCCGAGTCTGCTTTGGAAAAGTAAACAATTGGGCTTGGTGCTCCTCCAATGCGCCAAGAACAACAGCAAACAGAACTATTGGCAATTTAGTCGGCACTGGAAGAGTGGCGCCATTGGCTAGATGAAGCTGGGCACCCTGTATTCCTGACAGACCACAAATACTTGAAATACTCGAAATCTCCCAAACACCTGAGATCTCAACACACTTTCATACAGACCCAGTCATGTGTGACATGGCTGCCATTCCTTTGGTCTCTCTCAGGAGTAGCGTGGTTTTGGTGGCCAAATTTATTTGCTGACATCCATAAATTCTGCACCTGCTGGTCTGCTTCACCAGCTTCCTTGTCCCACATTGATTTCATCACCGGTCTTCCTCAATCTCAAGCTGACAATACTTAAAAGGTTACTAAAAAGGTCAATTTCATCCCCTTGTCATAACTCCCATTAACCAAAGAGACTGCAGACCTGCTAATTCAACACATCATCTGCCTGTATGGTATATACCATGACATTGTGTGTTACAGAGTTCCATTCCCAAACCAACAGTCAGACAAAATATCTGAACCAGGGGCTGAGTATTGGCCTCTGACTTCTGTCGGGAGCCCTCCTCATGGGGAAAGAATGTGGTCTGGGTTGAGTATGCCCACAACTCTTTGCCATCTTCATCCACAGGGTTGACCCTGTTTCAAGTTGTCTGTTGTTACCAGCCCGCACTCTTACAGACTCAGGATAAGGATTCATATGTACTGACTACTGAAGCTTCATTCTGGAGGTGCCATCTTGCCCAAAGAAGAGCCCACTGGAGTCAAATCCTATGAGAAGTGGTCCAACAAATTAGTCACTCCTGCCTATCAGTTTGGACAGTGAGTGTGGGTCTCCACCGCAGACATTCCAATAAGAGTTGACAGCACCCTCGTTTGAACCTTTAGTCTGTGTGTCAAACCTGTTTGTCTACTCTGATATAAATCATGACCTGATTAATCTGTTATTAGACCTGACCCTGTGTTCTGACCCTGTGTGCCCTGATATTAACTCTGTTTTTCTGCTCTGACCTGTGCATTGTTATCTGTGGATTTGGACCATGAAATCGGACTTGTTTTTCTGTGCTTTGGATTCTGTGGTTATTGTGGAGAATTGTGCATGTGTTTTGGCCTGTTTATCTATGGGATTGTGTTATCATCAGAACACACTGAGGCCGTCCATCTCAGCTCTCAGTCACCAGCCAGCATATACCAACTTGGTACCTGCTCCAACCAGTTCCTATGGTACCTACGAGTTTGGCTAATAATTGGTTTCTGTTCACCTCCTTCACACTCTAATACTTGTCTACTATGTGCAGAGCCTAACCCATAACCCTAAAGTCAACTCCTGGTTCCAGTGTGCCTCACCTGCAAAACACCTATCTTCAGTCTTTAAATAAATGCTTTTAATCATATTTTGTGTTGCCAGAATCCACTTGTTTCTCAGCACCCAGTTGTAGATGGTGAAGACACACAGCTATACAATTCTTCTTTAATTTATCAACATCAAAATAGTTACAGAAAATATAATACAATTACCTCTCTACCCATGTGTTTCCCACCTTTGTCTAAAACTGGCTCATGCTCAGCAGCTGTATGGAGCCAAGATGTATAATTTGTCTGTCTACCAAGCTGATCTTTTAGATGCATTATGAACTTCATAAACCTTCTGAATGAATAATCCATCAGCTTGTCATGTAAAGGCAAAATAAATAAGGTGATGATGTTTCTGCATTTTACTGAATAAATTACAAAAACAGCATGGACAACATTTATATCTAGCCATACATACACATAACTACTGTAGATGTTTAGAACCCAATTTTATCCTCCAAATCACATCAAATCCTGAATAGGAGTATTGAACACATACTAGCGACATGCTTTAATGATGACAATGTTGGTGTGCCAGCCAATCAAGGTGATCATCAGATACCGCGCTGGCACAACAGGCCAGCTAAAAGAGGTGATAGAAGCCACTGACATCAAGGTATGGAACCTCCTTACACTAAGTGGAAGGAAGGAGACCGACTAGTGAGCGTCAGAGCCACTATCCAGGATCCATGACTACGTCAGCAAGATAGCCCCAACTGATGACATATTTAGTGAATACCTAGAGGGTGAAGGCAACAGTGGCCCCTGTGGTTATCGGAACACTCTGGGCTGTGACCCCCGAACTGGAAGAGTGGCTCCAGCAAATACCAGAAAGAATATCCATACTGCGCAGGATCCTCAAGCTCCCAGGCCTCTGGTAGAGAGCGTAAGCTTGGAAAGAAGAAGACAGCCCCACAAGTGGGTGAGTGGGGAATTTTTTTATATACATACATACATTTATATACACATATGCAACAAAAACAGCAAAACCAATATATATTCAACCACTTTCTTCTTGAGGCCACACATGAGCAGACCTTATTAATCAGTGGTTAATCAATTTGTTACCAAGCTGTAAACTTTCCCTGTCCTCTGATAACCTCCAATTGCCAGTGCCAATTATGAGCGTAATAGAAATGGCAGAGTGGATGAATGGAACCTGTTGCAAAGATTAGTTCTTATCAATGGAGCTTTGAGGCAAATATTTTCAATTACATTTTTTTATTTTCTTTTTAGCCATTCGTTTTCGTGCCGGCGTGTGTGGGAATAAAAAATGATTGGCCTAACATTAACCTTTACCTGGAAAGTGAACTTTGCATGGTGTGTCTTGAAAGAGCACAACAGAATGTTAACTCCAATGCCATTTTCTCTGCTGCAAATATTGTCATTCTTTGTTGCAATCAAAAGGCAAGATGCTATAAAGGCCACTTTCACGCTGAGAGAAGATATTACAACCAATTCTACAAGTAAGTAAGGTATAATAATTTTAGTAGAAATTTCAAATTATTTTTTATTCTGAAGACATATTTAATAACAGTGACTCTGTAAAGAGCTAAATGAGGTGCACAGTGACAGTGCACAGTGAGTAGACAGTTTTGTTATATAACTCAGTTTGCATGGAGAGAATTAATATGCAGACTTTTTTTCTAGACAACTATTACCAGTAAAGACAATAAACCTGTAATGATTTTAGTTGGCTTTTTGACACTCAAAGGTTACATCACTGCCTTTCTGAAAACAGAAAGTTTTGTTTTAGGCTGTTTTAGCTGTAGTTCCTTCTCTTTTTTCTTTGCAAATAAGGGTACCATTAAGGCAAGGGAAAGATTATTAAACTATAAAATATTTATTAGAAGATTGCTTAGTAATTACAGTTCATTAAAACAGGTCCTGGACACTGCAAAAGGCACAGAGCCAAAACTGTCTGTATGCTTTCTGAGTATACAGAAGGCAACTTTCTGTTAACACAATTCTCTGGGATTTTTGTTTGTTTTTAAATTATGAACTTATGAAATGCCTTACCATTGCAAATGGTAAGGCAATGGTTACAGTTTTTTTTATCAATGCTGACAGAGATGAAGCTCCTCCTTGTTTTTTTAAGCATTCAAAAAGGGGCTGAAATCTTTGTTCCTCCGACAGTCCGAGAGAAAAAAAAACAAAAATAGATCTGACTAGATTTCTGATTTTGAATGAAAGATGTTTTTCACATCAAGGACTTGCATATGCATTTGGTTTATTCTGCTGATGAACCCTCTACAAACACTGGTGATGTGAAACTGATTGTATTCTTTCAGGGAGTCTGTCCTTTAAACAAGCATGAGGTAGAAGGTCTTTTCATTCTACCCCCCCAAGTGTTTGAACAAGTTTTGTAGCCTACTCATCATGTCTAGATACATTCATTAAAATGCCATTTGGTCACAGCCTCTGTCTACAGAGCCTTGCAATATTACATCATTACCAGCACACTTATAATCACCGTTCTGTTTGTGCTTTTTGATCTTGGTGTGTTGTACCATTCCCTGTCTATACTTCTGTCAATTGTTTCCCCCAACTTTCTTACATATTCGTATTATCTGTATTGAGAATCTTCTTTATATTGTTATGAAGGTTTCTCCAGAAGTATAGCGAAGTCATACATACATCCATTTGCCACAACAGTAATACCCCCTGGTGGTTTTAATGGAGTAGCTGATTAGTATACGTGGCTCATGTGTCAGTATGCATGACTGCTGCTGCTCCTGTGGAGCAACATCACTTATGAGGCTCCCGAATCAGACAATAATGAATGGAGCAATAAGCTGTGATTATTAAGTGCTTTGTCAGGCTTCACTTTGTCAATTTATCAGGCAAATACTCAACATTTATCAGAGTCTCTCGAGCCATATAATACAGGCCGTCACATGTACATATACAAAAACACAACCTCACTGCACTTCAGATAGAGCAAAGGATGACAGCTAGGGTAGCAAGTTTTGTCTATTGTTTTAGGACTGAGGACATATCCACTATCACAGGTAAACAACTAAATATGATATAAGAAGAATTCTGTAGCACATTTTGTCTGCTAAATGAGCCTTGTTGAATGGGAAGTATACTGTGTCGTACCATCCAATGAAATATATATTGATTCAGTCATTCCTTACTTGTCCACTGCATGCACGGTTCATTACGTTACCCAAACACTCTATGAAGGCTTCATTAGATCCCTCTAGCCAGTGTATAATTCATGTTGAGTGTTTGCTTTTGCAGACCCAGTGTGTGTCAAGGTTGGTTTTATCCGAGTTGTGACCTAGAGGGGCTGGATGTCCCACCGAATGGAGAGATGTTTGTTTTGGAGTGCCTGTTGTGTTTGATCGGGACAGGGGGTGCAGAAGAGATAACAGGTTGGCTGGCTACAATCACAGTATGGCTGATTACTGTTCTTCTTGTGCCGTGTCTGGCCTCTTAGTGTAGGACTGCAAAATCTGAAAATCAGTGAGGTTGTTTCATCATCTCATTTGTTATTAGTCTTGGTGACCAGTGGAGGAGAAAGAGAGTAGAGGGAGGGGAATTTTGAGTTTGATTTAACTGGTGCGAATCAAGTTTATAGACAAGCAGTAGTGATAATGATACAGGATAGGCAATCAATCACGCATTGTTGTCTGGCGTAGGGACATCAAACTAATCACTCTTGAAACTCTCCCTCATCGAGGCGATGACAATATACCCCATGACACATTGATTCCATTTAAAGCCTCTCCAGCAACTTTCAAACTGACACTTTTCTATTTAAAATGTCAAAGCCTTCCACTCATTTGCACTGTTCATAAAAAAAGAATCAATACTGTCACACAGTTCTGATCTTTTTCACTTGACAGTGAATATGGTGCTGAGAAAAAAAAATGGAGCATGTCCACAAGCATCCAGACTGAAATCTAATGCATTTCCTGAAGCACATATTCAGTGAAACAGCAGATTGACTTAACGTGTAGAAATTCACTCTGCTCCAGGATGTGACCAGCCTTGGACTTAGTCAAGCAGCTTGCAGAAATATAGATGCGCTTATTTCATTAAGCCATAGCTTGTACTTTCATATCAAGCAAATGCAACCTTAACAGCCAGAAGCTGAACATTTGCCAAACAGGAAAAATACAGACATCAGAGCAAACTAGGCCCAATGGACCGGGATTTAAATCCTTAAATTCAATACTTGCAAATAGAAGCAATGCTTAGAGTGTGCATACTTCATGTAGAGTTTTGGCAACATGTTTAAAAGTTTGAGATTCACCACGTTAGTATTTGTAATTCAGGACAATTTTCCACCATTCAAATCTGTCATGTGGCTCAGTTAATTTCCCTTACTACACCCAGCTGTCAGCATGTGGCTATAATGACTTGCAGTGTAATTAAATGAACTATCCAGAATGCGTGAATTACCATCCTGAACTAAAATATCTAATTATGTACAGTAAGTACACCTTACAGTACATCCTTAACCACTGCTTTACATATTGGATATGTAGTTTCTACCATGTATGAATGATGTACACCTAGGGATAGTTCTCATTTAAATGCTTATTACTGTAGTATGCTTTTGGTTCACAATGTAACATGTTATACATGATTGGAAAATGATACAGTGGATGGACAGTGTAATATGAGCAACATAACAGAGACTGTATGAAAACAAGAGCAATATATTGTATGTAAGGGTAGGAGGTTGGTGGTAGAAGAGGTTTCATCAAAGCTTCAGACAGGCATAGAACATCAAATTGTTCAAAATGTCCACTGTGAGAAAATACAGAAGGATATTAATTTTAAAAAATCAATCATAGCTTGAAGGGGAAGATACAGTATGGTGGTACAGTCCATATTAAATATGCTTGACCTCAATCATTTCTGTTCACTTGCTACACAGCTCCAGGGTGCGTAGTTGAAGTGAAGTTTGGATAAGGCCCTTCCCTTTTAAAGTTCTTTCCAACAAATCAGCTCGAGTATTAATATCGACAAAATGCTGCATTTTGGGCTAGCTGAACAAAAAACAGCTGGCATTAGTACATAATGGTCCAATGTATGTAAATGTACATGTGATTAAGCCAGTTGTTGGGAGCCTCTGCTGATACATTCCACATTTCATATCAAGAACAGCAGCAATAGTTTGTCTGACATGATTAAACTTTTTATAAAGTTGGCCAATTTTCATTGTACTTGAGCTCAAGTTCATATCCCATTTACATTTTCCTTGATTCACTTCAAAGGTGGGGGGTTACTTTGATGAGTCTGAAGGAGCTAAAGTTCTTAAAGTTTACTGTGATCACTTGGTTCTGGCTTTTTGCTTTGGTCTGTATGAAAATGTATTACTAATGCATCTCAGAGCATCATCTTTATTGCGACTCTAAGAAATTTGCATATATATTGGATTATCATTAGATCATCATAGCAGCCATCACTGCGTTCATAATTCATGAGTACAAGGTTTGCTTTAAATCATATTAAAATATAGTTAATATATATTAACTAACTTTGGAGGTTCAGCTAATAACAATAGTATTTCGGAGTCTAGTTCATTTTATTTACCTCAGCTTTGAACCTAATGGTGCCGTTCAAATCTATCATATTGTATACTGAACATGATCATGGCAATTACATTTACAATACATATATATGATACAGTATATTCAGATATTAAATACAAGAAGAGACAATAAGACAGAGGCCAAATACACAGTTTTTATTTTGTGGAAAAGCATCAGCAAAAGTTAATATGTGAAGGACAGTTTAGACAAATAAAGTGGGAATTTCCTAAAACCACTGTCTTTGTTAACATTCTGGAAAAAACACAGATAAAGATACTTGTGTGTGTCCTCATGCAGTGAGACACTCCCCACACACAGAGTCTGAATGTGTTAACTACAGAAAGCCAATATCAGTAAATCAGAGTTTTTAGAAAGCCCATTTTGATTGATTGGAACTCCTGTCAAGAAACAAGCTATAGAGTTGTTAACTACATCAGGTACTTGTGCTGAATTGACACAAATCAACACAAGCTTTCAAAACTGTGCAACTGAAAGTGTGAGCATTCATTACCATTTTAAAGCCATTTCATACAGGCAAAGACCTTGATTTACTTATGATTGGGAAGAACACACACATAGGGGGACACAAACCAAAAGCTTAATTTTTGCATTAAATGATGATCATGGTGTTCATCCCCTTATTTCTACAGCATATTCTCTTTAAGGTCAGCATGGAGGGAAGGAATTATTACAGTGACCTCTAATGCTGCCAGCATACAGCAGAGCGTGTGGCATTGCACCTACTAAAAACAATTGTCCCTGATAATTACAGCAAAGAAAATTTTGGAAAGCAAAGAGAAGGAGCCAGTGTCTTATAGAAAACCTGCAGAGTGAAGAAGAGAGAGAGAGCAGCAGCGTGAACTGGCAAAAAGGTGTTCCAGAACATCGTAATCCTTAGATTGTGTTTTAGTATTAACTTGGTCAGAGTTCAGCCCAATTAAGCTGTGACTTAACACCTTTCCCCAGGAACAGGGTCACTCTGCTCAACTTTGAGTGCAGTAAAATTATAACTGCTCCCTCTCCATGAAAATAACTATCCCTTAATTTTTCTACTGCTCCCAACCTTCTGCCACTTGCCGGCCTTTTAGTTTTTTTTGCTGTTTAGCCATCTCTTCTTGTACAACTGAATTATGCTGACAGGCTTCAGTTTCCCTTTTTGTAACTGGAAGTAAAAACTCAATAATTCATTAAGAACTGATATTACCAAGTGTTTTTGCTTTTAATATGCTCTACATTTAAATGACACTTTAAAGACCCCAGAAACAATGTTGCACACAATTCAACAAAATGCAAGACTATATTTTGACTCAAACTCTTCTATTGTTCCCTATCTCACCACCCCAACATCCACTGTAACAGGAGTGTGACAAAATATCAGCAAACATCAAATTCACTGTGTGCTGCTGTGCGGTGTCAACAACACAGAAAGCTCCACTCGCCCACCATCCATCAACCATGACCAGGGACATCAAACACCACAGCGGCTGCCAAATTCATCACAAAATCCTGCACAGACTACTGTAGACTACTGCTTCAGCCCACCTCTCCTCCACACACTGTTGTGATTTCACCTTTAGTCAGCCTGAGTAGTTCTTTATTCTGCATGGCTCATTGCAATCATAATTACATACTGTATGAACATGCACATGCTCACAACATATTGTTTTTCACATGTGCCTGCCAGTTACAGTATTATGCACAGGAACAGAATACATAGCTTCTGTTGTGTATTCTGTACTGTACTGTTGCTATACATGACAGCAGCTGTTGTGTGCTATTGTATGAGAACTCCCTCTGATGTGAAAAGGACTGTGGGTCTGTGACAGTGAGTTAAGCACCCATGCGTGGAGGAAAACAATATTTTATAACCAGAGCTTTAGGCACCAAGCTGTGTCTAATTGTTGCTTGGGACATTGTTATGGAAACGAGTTCATCCGTTTCCATATCATATCATAAATCATCATCATAAAAATTGTGATTTCTTCTTCACATTTTATATTTTAACACAAACAAGTTAAGGTTGGCATAATTGTCTAATGACTTTGTTTGAAAATGCTTAACATTGTTTTGAATATTTGCTTTAGTACAAAAGTTCAAATGTCTAATTTAATTTTAAAAATACATCAGTGTCTGCAGAGCTTTGATTAAATATGAACTGCTAGAATTAAGGTCACCTAAAGGTTCGACACTTGATTCAAAGTAGCAGATAAATATATAACCAAGGGTGCAGAGGGTTAATGTTACTAGTTGACACTGTTAATTAAATCAGTGAATGCTCAACTCACCTCCTTCATTATAATGGAGGTGGTCTGCTGCTATTGAAAAATAATAGAATTGTGAATTTTATTATCCATTAGCTGGTGAAGTGCACTAGTGGAAATACTCTACTAATATTTTTGCTAACGTTGATGGACACTAATGAATAATGTATAATCTCCCTTGATGTTTCCCCATTTTTAGAGATATGTGGAGCTCTCAAACATTGTATTTACTTGATATGACAATACAGATTTGGTATTAAAACTTAAAAAAGTTCCCTCACTCACAGCTAAGTGCTCCAGCTGACCTGTTCTGACGGGGGGAGGTGTCTATCGAGGCATAAGGGCCTTGTTATTTTCCCAGCAGGCACCTCATTAGAGTCCCTATGACCTTTTACAATTGAACAGACCATTGGTCGTGCAACGTTTTGAATACAGATATCTATTCCACTGACATTTTTACCAAAGAAAAGGACATTCTGCCCTGTTTTGAGAAAGTGCTGCCAACCTAAACATTGCTTCAGAATTTCACAGATCAATTGTGCTGAGCTTCTGGCAAGTTTGCTTTCTACTCTTAAAATATGCCTCAAGGTTACAAGACCCAATGTTTATTTTCTTTAAGAAGAAACCTAACCAGATTTACCACATATATTATTTTCCCCAGCACTTTTTTAAAGTTATTTTTATTTGAAAATACAATTTTACTAAGACATATAAACATGCTGTACATGGACAGACAAACTACATACAGCACTAATCTCGCTTTATGTAGCCATATGCATTGCTGGCTAGAAAGATAATTACGTTCCTCACAAAAGCGCAATTGCAATTGTAGTTGTATGGGAACATTATTTTTAGGAGACTGGTTTTCACTTGGTGAATGGATCTGATTTTTGTGGTCAAAGGTCAAAAGGTCAACCTCTCCATGACCTCCTATATGTCCCATTTTTGACATTTGCATAGACTCTTTAGAATATGAGCCTGACTTGACATGTCTATGAACTACAACTTCACTGGTTGATGGAGACATACAACCACAATGTGGCAATTCTAGTTTTGAGTGCACTGCAGGCATCAAACTCAAGATTTTATTTTTTTTTTTGTAGTTTTATTTGTATTTGCATTGTATTGTATATGTACAATGCAAATACAGTACTTTCCCAAGCAGTGCTGTGTGATAATACTGAACCTAATATGAATTCCAGTGACCTAAAGAAAAATCAATGATTATCAAAAATAAATGTGATCATGTCTTTTAGTGCTGATGTTGAATAGATACAGTGTCCTCCACTGACAGGTAGCTTTTCTGTCCAGAAGCCATCCACAACCAGCTTTCTGAACTTTCTCTTCCTTAAGCTACAGTTATGACCTCAACCAGCATCTCTCAGTTCACCTTTGTAACTCTGCACACCGATTTCAAAGAAAGAAGCAATGGAGTAACCCAGCCCAGTGATACAGGAGGCCACAACAGAGATTTTTTAAAGCTTTAATTTGCCAACAGTTTAAGATCTCTGTGATATGACATAATTGAGGGGATCAGGCACAGTCATCTAGATAGAATAAAGATGCCCTTGGCTTGTTGGCTGTTTGCCTGTTGTCTCTGTCTCTCTCTGCTTATGTTAAATTGACTCTGGGCTATAAATTTAAGTGATCAGAATTTTTCTGATCACAAACACATCTCACTGATTCTACTGCGATTTCAGTTGAACACGTTATCTTTTAAATCATAAAAGTGTGAAAATTATATGTACAGTCCATATGCTCTATATTACAGCGCCCATCAGGTAATCAAGCAATAGAAAATTATACGAATCAAACACCTTATAGTTTTAGTTAATATCTCTGGAAAGTCAAACTTTTACTAATTGTGTTGATACCATGCCTAACACTGTGTGCTATCGTGCATATTCTGAATAGAGTTAAAGAGAAATCTAGCTCTGTCTGCAACACAAACCTTTTTTAAACCACCACAGGATGAAAATAGATCAGTACATCCAATGGTTTATTTTCAATTTCATGCTTTTCTAGTTCCATCAAAATGTGTCAGTGGGTGATAAATCCCAGCCCTAACTACCGCAGTGTCAGCAGGATTTGCTGACTGAATCCCCGCTGTCATAAATAGATTCAGGATCTTTATTTATTCTACGTGTGCTAATCAGGGTCATGACATCAGTGTAAAATGTGACAGTGAAAGGTCTGTTTTCATTCAACGTGACAACAAAAGTGATTGTGATGGTGTTGTCTAGTGAGTCACTTTGTTAGTGCATGCAACCACTTGCTTTGCTATTAGTATCAGTCATATATTTTTCTATAGTGTAATAGTATAACACCTATGCATATGGTACAGTTTACACCCTTATGGAATTACTTGATAGGCTTAACAGATTATGTCTGCATGCATGCTGGTGTAAGAGACTAATTTAAATGCAAACAAGCTGATTCATTGCTTTCTCCCCTCTCAAATATGCATGTTTTAGGCAAAGAAGCACAACTAAGTTATTCACACCCTTGGGACATCAACAGACTTCAAAAGAAAAGGATGGTTTACTTGGCCTTTTTACAAAAAACCAAAAAGAAACAGAAAAGACAACATTTGAGTGGAATGTGCTAAGAAACAATGTATTGCTCTCAACATATTTTCATATGGAGATGTTTAATCCTACATTCAAATTGTAGAATGTTTTATAGCACTCTACAGGACCTTTGAGTTACTGCTACAAAGACCCAGAACAATATAGTTAGGACAATGTGGCAACCAAGCAGAGGATAGTTAATTTAAAGTCAATCAGCATAACCATTTGGCTCTCAGCGGCCTAGTTTCTGATTGCATAGGAGTCCTCAGCTGACTAAAGTGACCCTGGCTTTCTGATGGAATGGATGAAAATGGGCCTAGACCCAAGGCCAACATTATGATGATTAGCCTGACAAGTTAAATTCCTCCCTAGAGGTCCCTAATACAACCTCAATTAAACTCTCCCAGTCTCTGGACAACCCACAGCTAGCCGGACTCCATGGTCTTCAGTATATTACAGCTCATCATCAAGCATTCACGATCATGTCTATTTTCATCTCTGGACATTTTAATTTCACACACTTTCAGTTTTTGCTGTTAAAATTCTGTCTCTGATTCATGAGATATAACGGATCAGTGGAGAAACTTCATTACGAGTGCATCATAGTTCTACTTTTCATGCTGAATTGTGGTCTGTTCCACAGCGTGGTTATACACAACCATGAAATAGAAATAACATACATTTAAGAAAAAAAAGTGGATTTTTAATTTCAGCAATTGTATGTATAATCATATGGAAATGTTAAAACCAATTATTTTCTACCAGGAAATTTAACATCAGCTCATCTCTATTTTATCCTCACCTATGCTGAAATAAATAAATAGGTTTACTTTTTCTAATTTCTTAATTAAAAAAATTGGTTTAATAAACACATTAATAAAGTTTTAGGTAAACTGATGCAGTTTGCAGAGATGTATCTTCTCTATTTAGCATCAACACAGGCAAACCACTCACTTCTCACATACTATTTTAAGACTGAAGCAGAGCAGGAGAGGGAGAGAGTTCAAACACTATAGAAACAGGAAAACACCAATAGAGTTCCAGCACAAAAATAACTGCAGGACTAACAAAGCAGTGAGAGGTGGTGAATCCTAAAATCAGCAGTTGTGCATGAACCAAACAACTTCTTTCCTATAGGGAAAATGGAAAAGAAACCGGTATCTCGAAAACACAAAAAACTTTAGTTTTAAAATGATCTTATCCAGGATTGACTGCATGTTACATGTTTTTAGCAGTGTAAGGCAAAGATAAAGGTAAAATGCTACCTGGAGGCCACCAGAACAACTTCAATCTTCCTATGCACAAGTTCTAACGGTCATTTCAGCTTCTTCCAGGATATGCTCTCTTATTTGGACCCAAATTAATAAACAGTGTGTACGCACAAAATCCTTGCACATGCGTACACCTCCTCACAGACATCAATAAAACCAGAACTTGTATTTAATCAGCATTAATAGTTTATCTTCATACTGACATTGGAGACACATTCTTTCCACTGTGTTGTTCTCAGTGTGTCAGCTTATAAATGAGCTCTTCTACATAAATTATCCATCACTTATCTGATGCTTAATGATGATTGAGACATCAATACAAATGATTGTTTGCAAATACAATACCGCCGTTAGGATTAATTATTGAGACATTAGCTATAAATAGCCACGTCGGTCCATGCTCGCTGCTCCTAGAATCTCTAATGCAGCATAATCACATCACTGCTTTGCCATTCTATTCAAAGACACCTACAATATGGATTAAGTGTGTATCACTGTTCATGGCTGATTATGGGAGTAGAATCAGAGTCACGTATGTCTCCATAACAGATATTCTCAAACAGGACCACACACATACAGATTTAAAATATGAACCAATAGCAAGTACTTTCTTTATACATGTACAGTGTTTATGCATCCAGTTTTAGGAAATAGAGAACTGTTACTTTCCTGGGCCAATAGCATATGATTCACATCATTTTCATCACACTCTTTAGAGAACCTTTGTGTTATGTTTTCCATTCATTTATTTAGTTTTTTTTCTCTGTCACTTATCTGGAGAATATTCTGACATTATTTCTATGTTGTTATGCTAATGTACTACAGAATGATAAATCTGACAGTGTAGATTTTAGTTTTAAATAATGACTCATCAGCCACACAAGCAGAGGTGGGTGTATTTTTGTGTTTGGACTATTTAGGAAAAATACATTTTATTTGAGTGTTATGGTACTGTAACCCCTGAATGTATAAGTTCAAAAGAAAATCATTAAAACCTCATTTGTATTCTCTGCACCACTGCACTGCCAACATTGCTGCAAAGCAGTAAACACAATCATTTTTTTAAACTTGATTTTAGCATGTCTCAACAATAAAATGAAATTCACTTTTTCCTTACTTCTGGTGATTGCATGATTCTTGGTTAATATAACCAAGCCAACATCATGTAATTGATATCTAATGATCAAGTGGCATCAATATTTACAAGATATTGGTTTTTTTAGGACTATACAGTGAGCTATCTTGTTTTCTCTTGTTTGTGTGTATAGCAGCCCTGAGCAGGAACTCATGGTATGGTGTTGTGCATTGTGATATCTTTCCAAGCAATTGGTATTCTGCCTCAGCCTGAGAATAAATACAGGTTTGCTTTCCGACTCATTTAAATTCTGACCTATCTATAATGCACTACAAAATGCGTTCACATATGGAGACACAAATCAGTTAACACAGATATTTTAATCAGTTATGATGATGCTGCTATGCTCAATATTTACTCCTCCCTTTATCCCATCATCATGTGAACACCTGGTGACCCAGCAATGATGAAGCAGCTCTAAATGGGATTCAGTTACCCTGACCCTGGAGGCCTGCATCTGTAATTAATCACTCTGTTTTGAAACACAAACAGCCTGTTAATGCCCATTAGGGGTTTAACTGTGGATTATCATGTTCAAGTTTATGGGACATGTTAAATTGCTGTAAATCTGAGCATGTGATCTTTAACATTCAGTACTTAATGTTCGCATCAACAAATCAATACAATCATGCTTAGTTTGCAAATTGTTTTCGCAAGGTTTTTGCACAACTTTTACTTCCATTATTTTTCAGTTAATGGCATACTTACATGCTGCATCACTTAGACATGCCTTTCGCCATTTTCAACCCAGTTAGACTACTCAGCACGCCTATACAAGGAACACAGTATTTATACTTTCATTTTTTAATAAAATGCTCTCTGAGCTATTATATTGTAAAAGACAAAAGATAAATAAAAATTAATAAACAGACTGGCATGTGAACAATAAATGAAGTTCTTTTCATTTCAGTATCAGATAAGGATGGAAAAAGCCAACTGAAAAAGAATCAAGCTGTCAAACTGTTTATGCTGCACAATGAACCAGAGGTAATAAAGTCCTGCTCATGGGACTGTGCCCATATATTTATTCATCTCTGAAACCACGCAAGCACAAGCAAGTACAAGGGGAAAAAAACTGACACAGAAACAGATCAAAAGAGCATCTGTATGCCAGAGACAGGGGCACAAACAATTTGCATGTAGTGTACAGATCAACTCCGTACACAGGCTCACTTATTCAGAAGCACATGCACACAAAAATGAACACATTTCACATTTAAAAACTCTACAGACCATGTGCCAAAGAGACAAACAGGTCAACCGAACAAACACTAAAGCCCGTGGTCTGTGAATATATGTAATCTCCTGCATTTGACCAATTACCCACATGTGTGGCCATCACTGAGGCAGAGATGGGGACAGCTGTAAGGTTTGGCAAGTTTTGATTCCTGCCTCTTGAGGCTATTACTACTGTAGTCAAGGTTCACAGATATCGGCCCCTTGTTTAATCCTCCTGTTGGCCGAGTGCCACAGCTTTCTCTGTCATGTGTATTACTTCTCTCAAAATCAATCACCCTACCCTTCACCAAAATGTGCAGCAAAAACAACAGCATTCAAGTTATCCATGCAGTTAGCAGCCTCAACACCAACAAGTATATAATGGGAAATAGAACAGGCAGCTAGAGTAATGACTTGACATAACCCCCCCAACCAAAAAAAAACAAAAACATTTATTAAGCCAAATGGTTTTCCAAATAGGAAATAGCAATCTCAAAATCACCTCCGAGGCCTAGTCATGGGATTTAAACGGTGTGTTTGGAAGGTCACTGTATGTTGAGTGCTGCCTATGTCAAGAGCAGTTGGCTGCTTGCTAATGAACCCCAAATATTTTCACCCGATCTCAAATGGCCTCTGCCAAACTAGTTTGGCTGTTTTGGCAGAGCTTAAACAAGCAGAGCCCCATAACAGCCTCTGGGAAAACAAAACAGTGCATCTAATGAGCGAGAATCTAATTATATACAGTTCAACAAAGATGCATGTGAACTGACAGGCAATGTATATATGTATGATGTTGATTATCCAATTATCTATAATCTTAGAAACCCTAACCAAAAATGTATATAAATATAAAAATATCACATAATTTTAATGAGTCACATATGCCAACATTTT
Source organism: Helostoma temminkii (assembly GCA_900302695.1). Lineage (NCBI taxonomy): Eukaryota > Metazoa > Chordata > Actinopteri > Anabantiformes > Helostomatidae > Helostoma > Helostoma temminkii. Next base: position 60,042 of record OMLM01013942.1, on the reverse strand, counting down.
CCACATGGAGCAGCAGTAAGGGTTGTGTAGCTTGTATTTTATTGATAGAAAGATGCCAGACTGTTAATTAGGCAATACTCAATATAAATAGACAGCACAACATTGAAATGGTTCAGCCAACTAGATGATGGGTAAAATGAACCTGGCGAAACCATCCACTTGGAAATTAGTTTGATTAAAGCTTCAAATGTTTTTTTTTTATAATTTTAGCTGAACATGAGCTCAGTTATTAGAACAGTCGGCTATGAATGTCAGGATTAGCTGTTCCACTCCTGGTTACTCCTGGCAACATGTCAAGGTGTCCTTGGAAAAGACATTGAAACCCCATAGCAGCTGTCCAACAACATCTTCCCCAAGGGGATCAATAATGTATGCCATTATTGTTATTATCATTAAATATGTTCCAAAGCTTATCTAATTGTGGGAAGTGATGATGCCTCCCTGCAGAGCATGGAGGGATAGATAGTAAAGTAGGGACAGGAAGAGATGGACTGAGCAGAATGGACTAATTTTAAATATCACGCTAACACTAACCTTAAGTTTTATATTGTAACTTTAGTATCAAAAATACAAGTACAAAATTTACATTAATGCATAACACAAACTGTGAGCTGAAAACCAAATAACTAAACTAAAATAACCAATCAGTAACTACCAATAATCCATTTTTGGAGCACTAATCGATCTTTAAGGAATCAGCAATTAATTATGGCTGACCTGGTTCATTATATTGTGTGTTCAGCAGATTACATCTACTATTAAAAATGCAATGATAAATCAATGACTAATGCATGTACAGCGTTAAGAACATGGAAAATTGTCAAGCTATGTTGTTCAAATCTTCATCAAGGAGCAAAGCATTAAGCAAGCAACCAAGGAAGTAATAATGATTCATTTATAAATAAATCAAGGGTAGATAATACTAGACATACTGTATCTAAGAATCAGATTATGAGCTCCTTTAAGTTTCCCCTAGCAACAAATCAAGAAGGTATCAAAATGCTAGACTTTTATTTTGATGTAGGGACTTGTGTATACGATTCTGTGCTCTTGTATTCGGGTGTAAAGAAAATGGACACTAAGACTCAGTATAAACAGGTGTAAGTACTGAAAGTGAAGCCTTGATGTTGTGGAAAGTGTGTGTTGTGTGAATGTGTGCTATTACCTGCTGAAGCAAAAGAGGGGTGCAGATGAGCAGAGCAAAAGTTGAATGTGGAGGAAAGGTTTGATTAGATTTTGGTGTCTAGATTGTGCAGTTAATTAGTGCCTGTGTGCATTTGATGGCATGTGGTGAAGATGGAGTGAAAACCAGGTGGCTGTGACTGTTGGAAGGTTTTAATATATGTGTGGGAGCTTGAAAGACAACAGGGAGCTTAGCAAGGATGTATTATAAGGGTGGGGCTCAGATGGACAGCAAGGGTAGAGGGAAAACCTGAAGGCTAAGTTGCCTCATGCATTGGTTTTGAGAGGACACCTGAAAATAATCACACAAAATAATAACTTTTGTGCAATATGGCATTAGCAGAAGAACAAATTCTACTCAAAGAGGGAAAGACATGTGTGCAGCCAAGCCACTTACATTAGGGAATGGTGTCATATATAAACACATTATGAAAATGTATAACCTGATGATGAAAAACTAGCAAAATAAACAGTATCTGAGCTTCAATAACAGAAAAGTTAATGGCCTAACATCCCATAATTTACTTAATGCATCCAGGTCACTGCATTAGATGGCATTTATTTAGAAAAATCTACATGCATATGTATGGCTTTAAAAAGCCAAACCAAAATTTAATATGTGATTTATTATGGTTGCCAGGTGAAATCAAGCACAAATAAACAGAAATGTTGCAGTGTCAGCATTAAACACGAGGCTGATACAGCATCAGGCTAATATGAAGTTAGTTAAGTTACCAGTAAAACAAATGTGCTAGGTTCAAACTGAGGTCATAATTCTGCCTTTCTGCTCCTAAAACCTAGAGGAACAAGTCTAAAAACTTGTCCTCTGTGAATTAAAGAAGCATCATAGCCCTATTAATAATAAATCATGTAACACTATATTTATGGGTGGAAAAGAGCCCACAGAATGTCCCCAGGACATTTGGTAAGGTTTGGGAACAGACAGGAAATGCAAATGGAGAAGGATTTGAAGGGACCTGTGGGATTTACAAGAGGTGAACACAAGTGGAAAGGCAAATGGAAGGAAAAGGAAAAGACAGAAATGATAGGTAAATTATGAAGTAAGGTGGTTGGAATGAAACGTTGCGAGGAGAGAGACATAAGGAGAGACAGAGGGAGACAGAGGTAGGGGTGTTGACATTGCTGGCACAGTGTTTTGTATCTGTGTGTCCTGGCAGGCTGCGGGATGGAGCAGTACACCTGCTCTCGGTCCAGTCCCTGTGGATCTACAGGCAGACTGTCATCTCTCACTCTCAAACATGCATTCACTAATCATATACAGGATTCAGTCATGTGCATGTTTTGATTTTTCATCCATGAGTCCTCTAAGGCTACCGAAATGGGGTGTTTTTGTTTCGTTTTTTTTTTTCAAAAACGCTATTTTTTTTAATGCATGCCTTGTGTTTTCAGTTTTTCCTTCTTTTTTTAGACAGGGACTGATAAACATCTGCCGTTGCAGTTAATAGTGAGCAGCATCTAAAATTTTACTTTAAGACATAATATCACACTCGAATGCATAGCCAGGGTGTGGCCTGGGGTGGGCATACAAACAGTTTAGTTAAAAGGTAGATGTTTTACTTACAACTGTGAAGAACTGATCTATTTTGGTGTATGGGAATGGCAATATCTCTTAGCTTTGCATATGCCTAGGACACTTGTACTGAGCAATATTGTTTTGGCACATAGCACAGTAACTTTTCAATAAAGCTCTAAAACTGTTTAAGCGTCCCCTTAACATTCTCCTATAGATTTAACTGATACATCTACAAAAGTTGTCCAAAAAGCTGTGTGTGTTGTTGTTTTTTTTGCAGAAATATGTATCCCCACACAACATTAAGCATGAAGCCTGGGAACCCCATGAACCTGTGTGCATAGACACTACAGCTACATTAAGGCAGATCCATCCTTTCTTTACATGACTCATCTGTTATCAGTGCTCTCTGAGGGGCGTACAAATGAGTTATCACTAACAAAGGGACACTGTAGCCTCAAATGATGGCAGTGGTGGCTCTGATGTAGGACTGTTATGTAATAAAATATTTTGGGTTTCTGTTCAAAAGAGCAGAACAAACAGACTTCAGAGGATTTTGGAGGATTTAATTTGGACGGAAGCACCTTAAGATTTTCACCTAATCACAGCTTAATTAACAAATTGTTTTAGATTTATGAATTGATCCATTTAAAAATATTTGCAGTCACCAAGCAAATATTAACCAAGTAGTAATGAGGACCATTTTCTGAAATGAATATAAATGGAAAGACATGCATAATTTTCTGAAGTTATTAAATCTCTAAGCATCTAAGTATTACAGATTTAAATGATTATTGAATGGTTCATTCTTGCTAGTCTGATCACAGTGGCGGCTATGTTCCCTTTTGGTTCTATTCTAAAACTCTGTTCAAAGCATTCTTTGATTTCCTTACTATGTTTTAACAAAGACACATTGAATATTTAAATACAGTGAAAAGGCATATCTCTTCAGCAAACCGGACCCTTCTGACCATGATAGAAAAATATTAATGAAGATTTTAAAGAAAAAATAGTCTGATGTCAGTACTGAGGAACACAATAAAGACACTGTAGGAGCAAACATTTCAAAATAGTATTTCAGGACTTTTGGTCTCAGATATTAGTCACACACCTCTCATAAAATATCAAACAATTATTAAATACACTTGAAAAATACACCCATACTGAGAGACTCAGTGCTATTAAAATATTCAGTTTTGTTTAGTCATTATGAAATAATCTAATTAAATCACTCATTACTAAATACTTACAGACTGAACCACTTGAAACAGCATGCAGGATTATTTATATCAACTCCATATTAAGGATTTATGTTGGTATTAACACTGATATTTCCTGATAAACATGCACCACACACCAAAATCTAATGAAATCATCTATCCCTAGGGAGCCCGTTTAAATAGTAATTTTCTGTTTCACATTATTCTCCAGCTGTAGTTTTCACAACAATTCGATTCAATTCAAGTTTATTTATATAGTACCAAATCACAACAAAAGTTCACAATGTAAGGTTTAAGACCTTACAACAGACTAAATAATAAGGAAAACCCAACAAATCCCCCTGGAGCAAGCACTAGGCAACAGTGGAGAAGAAAAACACAATGTGATCACAAATTGACACAAATGATATGTCCCACTTGATAATGTACACAAATGCTGAAAACCAGGACTAAAACAATGATCATCAAAATAAATTTCACTTTGATTTGTCCCCTCCTTTTTAATAAGCATAAAAAGTGACATCAAGGCTGTGCAGCTTTAGTGGCCTCCTCAGACAGGGAAAATGACCACTGCAGACACAGGTTGTTGATGAAAGGCAATCTCCCCATTGTGGTCAAATAGCCCACAGAGATGTAAACATTACATGGAAGAATGGCCTACTGATCGACCCCAGAGATTGCAAAGTGAAGGTCAATGGTTTGTCCAACAGCCTATCAGAGAAGTGTGTGTGTGACTGCATTATTGTGTGTGTGCCAAGGTGGGGGTGCATGTGATTGGAGTGGGGTGTAGGTGAACGACGGTGGTAAATTGAACCACCCAGTTTAGAAAAGGACTTAAAAGTGACTGTCACAATGGATAAGCTTGATCTCTTCACTGCCGCATACATGCGGGTAAAACACACATTCACACATACACAATGGGCCACAGGTGTTGCTAGTGATATCTAACCTTCCTAATCTCAAATCACAGACAGGTTTGTGTCTGTAACTTGGATTATGCTCTATAATGTCTACATTTTAAAAAAATAGTGTCATTTTTAACAACAACAACATTAGTCCTTTAACATAAATAAGATTAGAAATATTTGAGTAGTTCTGAGTGTTTTGTGTTTATTTTCAGTTCACTTCTAATTTTGTTTTTGCCTTCAGCGACATTCATTTCTCTCACCTAAGCACTGAAAACTTTAATCTAACATAGTAATTACAGTAGCACTACCTTATGTTTGAGTTATTAAGGCATTGTATGAATATTGTAAAGGCTAAGTCACTTCCAATTTGTGGGGAAATGAGCACTATTTGCATACCTCACTCGGGCATGCTTTGCAATTATGCACCCTGTTCCAACACATGCTGCATCGTTCTGCATGAAAATTCAATTCGGGTGATAAGAGTACCATACAAATATACAGTTAATTGGCAGCAAATTCCCCTGTTCATTTTCAGTTGTTCTGCAATTACCAGAGGAATCATAATGGCTTATTGCTTCTGTCTTCACTCTGTTCCCTTATTTTTCTTTTCCAATGACAGGGTAAGACACAACAATTGCTCCTTGGGCAGTGTCTCTTAAATAGAAAAAGAAGAAGAAGGAGGGGAAAAAAAGATAACAGGCAGAAGTAATCAAGAAGAAATTTGCAGATTTTGCCTCCCAGTGGTGAGTGCACAAGACTCAATCTGAGGGAGATTGCAGGCGACATGGCATCTATGAGAGATCAAAGAGGTCCCTTGCTTTGCTTTGCATACCTCAAACACTATCAATAATGCATTTTTCCTACTCTACCTGCAGAGCACAGAGGCCTGAATGTGTGCATGCACAGACACATCCACAAATACAACGGCCTACAGCAGTGCCTGGCATTTAGCTACACTGTCCGCTGAGAACATCCGGAGCAAACATGGGTAAGTTCACAGCCGAGTAGAGGTTGGAAGCAGTTACTGGGTGGGTAAGAACACTGAAATGGCAAAAATGCATCAAAACATAGGTCTGTAGCCAGCAAGTCATTTCTGAAGGATTAATCATTTGGCCATGCAAATGTGAATTAAATGTTATTTTCAGGTGAATTAATGTGGTTGTGACATTTTGTTCATGTTATTCATAACAGTTTTGTGATCCTATGTATGTTCCTGTGAGGTCATGATTCATACAGTGCACAAATAGCATGGCTGATAGCTATACAGTAAATATTGTACTGTAGATGTGAGATGGCTCTTGCACCAGGTGGGGAAATTTTACTCAGAAAAGTGAATAACAATTTATTTCACTCAGCCATTGTTGTTGTCACTGGTGTAATATTACATCACATCACTGAGTCCAAATCTGCTGCTCTGTGAAGATCATGGCTTAAATAAAGGTTAAAATGTGATTGAGTGTGGTACAAACAAACACAAAACACAATACTATGAAGACAACAGTACAGTTTCTAAATGGTCACACAATACTGAACATTATATTTGTTCAATAACTGCATTTACAGCATGGATGTGTTTCTAGACACATTGTCAATATGTATGTTTTTGGTCAAAATGCCTGTTCTAATTATTGGGTCTGTGACCTTTCTAGTATAGTATTATAGGTCTAGGTACTCCCCCCGTGTCACCTTGTGAATATTTATTACTGGCTGCTGTGTTTAGTCAGTCTATGATAAATCAACCTGGTGCCTTGTGTTCACACAAGTTTACAATGTATATATGTTCAGTTGGACATATAGTAGATGACATGAAGTTTATATCATTCACCTTGTTTAACAGGCAAAACAAGTAGCTAAAACAAGCCTTTGATAGAAAAAAGAAGAGAAAAACTGTTTCAGCTAACTGCAAATGAATGCTGCATCTTGTAAATTTCCCCCCACTATAGCTAAATAGCAAATATCCACATGAAAGCAATACAGCATCTTTTGAGTGAACTGACAGATAACCTTCCATTGAATTATGAGGCATAGATATCTGGATCCATTTATTTTGCATAAATTTGTCAATACATTTTCATGCATGGAAAAGCTGTCCAAGTTTCTATCTTTCACTTCCATTTGTGTTGCTGCAGCTATACAAAATAACTGTGTTAGCAAAATTGATTATTTAATATAACTTGGATTTAATTTTACAATCTCCCAAATGTGACTTTAAATTGCTAAACTGCCTTTATGTACAATCAGTACAATACTCTGAGCTTCCTTCACGTCTCACCCTGATATTTTCAGTGCAACAAATTATGCAAAGGACTAGTGAGATGTGAGATGGATCTGACCGTGGGATGACCGATTTCCTCATGCTAAGCTCCTCCTTCAGAGGAGGCAGGGAAAGGGCATGAAGTCAATGTGTGAGAAAGTAACAAGATGTATGAGCCAGTGAAAATGGAGCATACTGTAAATGTGCACATGCTCAAGCACACAGTACATACTGTACAGAATGTGCTCATACTATACTATACTAACATCCTACTGTGAATGACAAAACATCACAGAAAATATAGTGTATAAAAAAAACTACTGAAGGTCTTGGCTCTAAAAAAAATAAATACAATCAACCTGAACAGTCCCTTCTGTTCAAATCCTTCCAGTTTGATTGTAAGGTCATAAAAAGCAATGAACCTGATAACAATCAACCTATATTATTACCTAAATGAATAGTGTAATGACATGCAGCCTAAGCAGCAATAGAACCATAACGTAAAAATCATTGCACGATCACAAATGTGTGTGCTCTGATAAGGAGGGGAGGAGAAGAGAAGAACAACTTTGTGAGATTATTATTTTTGGTGCCATAGCTGGAAGGTACGCTTTGAGTTTTGTTTTATTTCATGTTTTATGCCAGGGAAGATGGGAAGCAATAATATATGGCTTATAACACATCATAATATAGTTGTAAGCAAATATAATTACAATTTAAAGTGCCCATAGAAGTTGTCAACTCATATAATAATACATATTTCATATGATTACAACAGTCTTTCACTATTATCACTGGCATATGTTTCTGTACGTGTCTGTGTTTGACAGCAGTCTCTAATTGTGTGTGTCCTCAGGGATTCAAGTTAACTACATTAATAAACACTCAGAGCTGCTTACAACTACATTATCATGTCATGTAAACCATTTACAGAATGAATATATTCTGATTATAAAAGTGGTAACGAAAACCTCTGGAATCAGTTCTGAATGAAAATGTTTTGTTTAGACGTCTATTTGGTGATGAGAATCATTTAGACAGGATTCAGAACTTTTGTTCTCACTAAATATATTATAATGTTTCCCCCAACTGACCTAGAGCTTTGGTTTTGTTTAGTTCAAAGCGCATAATAATCAATCATGTAGTGAAAGCAGTATGTCTCAAGACTCACTCTAGTTGACGGGTCGTCTTTTAGAAGAAACACGGCAACAAAAGAAAGAAGCTACCAAACAGTCTGATGGTTCAATATAATATAAAATTCCCTTCACTATTTAAATCAAATTTCCTATGTGAAATCAAAAAAATAATCAAAAAAAAAATAACTGCAGGTTTTTAATTAATCACACACATTCTTAGAACAAACACTAAAAAAGGAGAATCCACTCTTAGTCTGATGTGGTGATACATCTTAAATGTTCACACTGATACTGATCCCCAGTGTGCCATTTGGCCTTTAAAAGCATGTGTCTTCACTTACTTTACATACACCTGACTACACCTCAGTATCTGACATGACCTCAAATGTCAACACTAAGCCAGACACATGTGCTCAAGAACACACAGTACAAATACGCAGCAGTCATGCATGCACACACATATACACACACCCACACAGCAGGCCATACATATTAATGAGAGACCAACAGCATCTTCTCCTTTTCTCCTTTCCCGACTAAGCTTTTGCCCTTTTTTAATGCACAGCAAAGGACACAGACTTGCCATGCTTGGGCACACGCTAACACACAACAACACTTACACACATATAACACACTAAATATAACAGTCAGACAGCTGCAGCATTGTTGCTCTTCTCCCACTTAATTCATACACAAGCTGGCAGCATCAGCAAAAATGAAAGTGAAGGCTGAAGAGTGCCCCCTGCTGTTACACTGAGACCAAGGTCTGTCCACTTGGTCCTAGCCATTCCACTGATCTGTCTCTCTATTAGTAGAGGATTACTTAGAGGTGGAGGGAGGTCAAAATCTTTCTGCAGTTGTCGAAGTAATAAAACCACAGGCGACCCCGACAGAGCAAGAGAGCGTGTGAGCACAAGATGAGGATGGAAAAGTAGGTATGAGGAATTAGGCAATGGGCAGAAGTAGAAGACAGGAAAGAGAAACTCCAAAAAAGAGGCAAGATAAAGTGAAGAAAGGAGAAGCAAATGGGTAATTCTATGAAAATGGGAAAGTACTGGGTGAGCTGAAAGATGTGGTAAAGTTTGCAAACGACTAAAAGACCTCCAAGTACAGACCAGGTGAAAAAGACCTACGTGTCAGCACATTCCCAGCTATATTCCTTAAACCAAGAAATTTATGGCCCAAAAATATTACTTAACAGTGAAATAATCTTACATTGTTGTTGCAAAGCAGATTTAAACTAAAATACATCAAGTATTTGTGCACATCATCAACCTCACTTGCAGACATAAGCTCAGACTGCCACCTTTTGCCTTGATCTGAATTATATTCAAACTCAACAATTAGCAAAGGGCAGAGGACATTCAATGTCCTATACATGACTTACATATACATTAAAATAAAAGTACAGAGTTAGGGGTTAGGTTACATTAAAATTATTGTGAAGAATATTGTGATTGCGATATAATAAACAACAAAATCAGACTGGTTGAGTTTCAACTAAAATATGTATATAATAGGGATCCTCAATAGAATTAATCTAAACACTGGATATAATCATAAATTCACACTATTAAATATAATTTTTAACCTAACTTTAACAAAAACAAAGGAGGAGAAGTTTACAGGGACAAATCGCAGGGATAAAGTGTCATTTCAGCTTATTAACGCTTCGTTCTGGCTGCTGCTGCTCCCACCACACACATTAAACGCAGACAGTGGAGGAGGCACAGCCACAGCAAAAAAAGACATTCACTGACAAAGTTTAGTGACTCACCTCATGTAAATTAGTTCATACCTAACCAAGAACATCTGTTACTTGTTGCTTTTCGAAAATAGTCGCTAAATCGCCACTGCCACCACTACACACCATAAGCTCATGTGACCACATGACTTCAAACAAAAACTTCACACAAACACAGACATTTATGTAATTGAATCAAAGCCTTCTAAGGGTAATTTAATCATACAGATTGACATCGTGATTGCAATTGCGCTTAATCGTTCAGCCCTAGTAGAAAGCAGTATTAAACATATCCCACACCTGATCTAGTTCCAATCAAACTAACAAACCCTGTCGTTACATTTTTAATAAATGTTTTAGCTCAGCATTTAGGTTTTACAGCCTGCAACCTTACTTTTTTTGGTTCACTTCCATCAGCTCTACTTCTAGCAACAGCTGACACCTGTTTTCCTGTAAAAACAGACTGAACCTATTCAGCATCAAACAGCACAAATAACAAAATTAGTAATTAGCTGGTGAACATATCGGTACTTTTAGTAGCTGAATAGACAAATAGTCCCATCAGCAGTTGACGGCAACTAAAGCGGAGGTAAAAAGCAACACGTTCTGATGAACATTAAAAGAGATGCCTCCCCCGTCGTATAGTTCTGACACTTTGCCATGCCTGTTGGCGAATAAGATGGGATGCTAAAGATATCAATGTCCCATTGACTCCCATATTGATTTACCAAGGGATGAATTTTAAGACCCAGAAGAGCTGCTTTGACCGAGAGCAGCTGTGGTAAGTTTGGACTCTTTTAGCTTTGACATTCTGAATGGACAGATGAGGTCTAATAACATATTCACTGGGAGAACATATAACATGGGAGTGTTTTCCCTGCTGTAAACTCCATTTTCAATGTTTTCTTTTATTATCACCAATTACCAATATTCGTAGAGAAATTTCGCCAATATTTCTGCACAGAAAATAGGAATTACTTATTATTCATAATTTATCTGTGCATAGTGAGTTTATGTTATGGCCATTAGTTTTAATCATTTTGTCATAGTTCCTGAGAAATGTTCTGGTTTTGGAAACAAATCATTGTAAAATATGTAATGTTACCAGCATAGCCATAGCAACGAACGCGAAGACCATATTTTTACATTTAAAGTTAATATTCAGCCTCTGTCTTTACCTGCAATATGTAATTTATGCATTTACATATAATTATCTGCACAGAAGCAAAAGGGTAACTTTAGCCTCTGACAATGCACCAAAGCTGTATGACAGAGGAGGGCTGGCCCTGCTCTGACACTGAGATGAGATTGGGTTGTAAAAAGAGACTGTTGGATGTCACCAGTTGGACATACACATAATAACATTGCTCTATATGTCTACTGGATGTAAAAGTGTTAGTTACAGGAAACACTTCCTCCTTATTGTGTGTGTTGGCACCTTGTGCGTCTGCATGGTATTGCACTACACAATCCTACAAATGGTGACATGCAAATATGTGCCAAATGTAGGTCTAGGTGCCAAAAAAAAAAAAAAAAAGTAGGGAAGAACACGACTGTTAGGTAATAAATATGCAAATATGAAACAAAATTGGCTTTGCAAATGTTTTATGAGGACAGAAATGCACTTGACATTTCTGTTAGACCCCAGGGATGCACACAATGTGTTTTGATGAGTAACACTGAATGTGAACATAACTTTTGTTTGTTTACAAGACAACACCACAGGGCCCCCTTTAAATGGAACAAAAATCATCATTAATCTTGTTAGTTGCACCTGCTCTTCCCTCCTCAGTAAACTCAGTGTCTTTAATAATATCGTTGAATTAAGTTCATCCGTCATTCCTGTATCCATTCCTATATCCCACATTGTTCCATAATCCATAATCAATCATGGATCATTATACTATTAATGGAGAACCTATAAATAAATAAAACAGTCAACCCCCAATTGGATCTGATGAAGACAGGGATGGAGGTACAACACAATACAGATAAAGACAGTGGATGAGCTGCTGGGGTAGTAGCACCTCAGGACCATATCTGCCGATATCTAGACATCTATGGAAACTCCAGGAGCTGGAAGAGACACGAGTGACTACCAAAGATCAATGAGATGTCTTGAAGGGCAGCCTGGAACTCTGAGTAATTGTGGGGGAACAACGAGGTTATCGTCTCAGGTCTCTCCCCCTTTCACACTCTTTTTCTTTGCACTGATGGATGAGAGACTTCTCAGCTAACCAATGAACAATAGGGCCATTTAGATTAATCTTGAAATAAAAAGGACCATTGCTCCTCATTGGCATGACAAGAGATCCACCCATTAAGGTCTTTCCTTTTTCTTTTTTGTGTGACTGCATTAGTCCGAGTTCTACAATTAGGGAACCTGGCTTCATTCTGTATGTCGTCGTCAAGGGCTGAACAGTGGAGAGCCAGGAGCAGATGCCCATGATAACTGAGATTATGAAAGAGTTTGTCAGGGGAAAGGAGATAGGCAAAAGGGAATGATTGACAAAGGGTTAAAAAGCGCAGTGGTGGAAAATCAGCCATGTTGAAGAGATTTAAACAACTGGGGAAAACTAGCGGGGAAATGAGGGTGAAGACATTTTAAAAACATTGGGAGAGAAAGCCATGGCTGCCTAGCTAGTTAGTTGGCTGACAGGGGCCCACAGAGTAGACACCTCAGTAGACTGCTCTTAAATGGCTGTCTGTCGGAACAGCAATGGCTGCCCTCTGTTACACTACTTTAAATGAGCTCGTTATGGTTCAGGCCATCACAGAGTGGACTCTCTTTCTGGTGGAAGCTGAGATGTCATTAGTGGAAGTGAGGTAGAAGGAGGGAGCCTGAACGGTGTGAGAGATGAAGAGAATAAGCAGCCAAGAGAAAGAGAAACCAGAGAGAAAGGAAAGAGGATTGGGGAAACCTTATAAGGGCTGTAAGTGGGTTTCAAATAAATTACAAATGTAATTAAAGAGAAAAGGCAACAATTTACCAAATTCTGTGTGAAGTAACTTAAATTTAGTGTAAGTGCCAAAGGCTTGTAGACGGAATTAAGAGTGTTCAAGTGGATATGGCTGCTATCTTATGCATCTTAATGTACTGCATACTAGGCTGAGAATAATTAAAAGTAGTGTAGTATGAAGACTCATCCCACATATATACCATATGCAAGCCCAAAGGCAGATGCAATGTAACAACCCAACAGCATGTATGGTAGCAAATATCAGTTAACTGTCTACTAACACTGTTTTATTAAGCATGTGAGAGACACTAGCAAGAGAGATGTTTTAAAATGCCACTGTTCATTGTGTGCTTGTTATCTTAAACATTAATATAATAATATAGTATATGCCCTAGTATCATCACCATTTCAACTTCATAATGTGATTGCATCTACTGTTTGTCCATAATAGTACTGTTTAAAGATACTGATAAAGATACTGTGGGTAACTTCTTATACAGACACTCTCAAAAACTGCACTTCTTGTTTACTTAAAATAATTCGTTCAGAGACAATAGATGTTTAGGGAATACACTGTACATTTTGGTACTGAGAGCACTGCTTTAGGCTCAGCCGACGTTGGACTATTTGCAGCTTCCAAATTTATCCTAGCCACAGTGCAGGGAACAACAGTGCCTACAGCAGAGTCTCCTTCATTTGAGACTTTTGTGGTTTTAGGGCATTTCTCTCACTTTTCATCCACACAGCATATATTTGCATTCTAATACATCATTTGATTTAACTAAATTTTGGGAGACCAAGATTTGAGTATGTCAGCTTGGGACTCTTTATCCCCGAGGTCTGCAGAAATAGACAAGCACAAAGAGATGCACATGGTTCTGTGGAGACAAATACACCAATGCAGAAACAGAGACATGTAAACCAAGAGACCTTTACGGGTGGGTAAACAGTAAGCCAACTAAATGTCAGTTTGGCAGATGCTGCGTCTGAGTGTCTGGCTGCTTTGATTTTCATCTGTTTACCCATCTCACAAATACAGAACATTCACAAATCAATTATGGTTCAGCCAAATGTCACATACAGGTGCAATGTTTAATGACACTTTATTTATTGATACTTAGATTCTTGTCAGATTGATTAGGTCTGTGAATGTACCATCAATTTATCCTTGTTTATCAATGATTCTAAAAATGAAATACTTATACTTAGATAATTTAAATTACTAATTACTTATGAAAAATCCCTATTGATTTCTTTTATTTTAATTGATTAGGAAGTCCTTTACTTTTTGCACACTGTATTGCATTGTAATTTCATGTGAAACTTTTAAAAAATTTCAGATTCAAATTTCAGAAACAAAAAGTGGTACTTTTCATTTACCAAGTACCCAGATCTTTTGCTGTAGCACTCAGTAGTCAGGTGCATTCAGTTTGCTTTACTTTTTGTTGAGTTGTGTCTTTAGTCGTTTGCCTTTATCCAAAGCGACTAACAAGTGAGAGACAAGTTCTAGTTTCTTGTCCAAAATTTGTTTAACCCATAGGTCTTAGCTAATTTGTTTTCATGAAGGAGTCATTTTTATTTTCTGTGAGATTTGGAGTTACCAAATTACCTAAAGCTGTGAATACTTTTAGAAGCCCTGACAATGAGAAAAATATACTAAAACATAAACAGCTGCATGCTCCTCTTTACTTAATATCAATGTATCAGTATTAATCAGACCATTAGCAGAGCATTTAGATGGAAGCTACAGCTTGTTTGTACTTTGTCAAACAACATTTAAAGGACTCTGATCACAAGGACAAAATTAAGCCCTTTGGCCAGAACTCTAAGCAACATGTGTGGCAAACAATTCTCATCCAATCTGATGGAGCTTTAAAAACTGGAAGAATGTGAGACATTTCCTAAAGGTGTGAGAGGAAGTCTGTAATTACTGTTGAAGGTAATATACAAAGTAATACATCTGAGTTTAAATACTTAGTTTATGTAAATATATAAATGACAGATTTCACATTGAGATTATTAATTAAGATCCATAAAACAACCACCTTCGATCTACACTGAAATGTTACATGTACTAGTTTTCTAGGAGAAATGTTGGAGGTTATATCAAATTCCAATAACTGTCCAATAAGTGCACTTGAGTTGATCGCAATGGTGAACTGAAGCTTTACCAATCTGTAAAGTGTTTAATAAATGGTCATGATACCAGCCCCTCCAATTCAGTCTATTTGCCGCTAGCTTTGTAGATAACACTGCTGTCTGTCAACAAACATTTGTGTTTGCTGATAATAATATGAGCTACAAATCAAACTGATGAGGAGTTGGGGGGTATCTACTGTAAAAACTCATCTCCAGAGGCACCCATAATAAGCATATGTTCAGTGAAGCAGGAAGGCTCTCTGCATTTCTCTTCTCTGCTGCCACCACCTCACTCCTCAAGTAAAACTTCAAATAAGTAGCATCTATTTCACTCTCTCAGCTTATGTGTGCACAGCCGCAGCATAGACTCACTACCGCACACTTCTTCTTCCTTACACTCTAAACTGTACTTAGTGAGAGCCACAGACAAAAACAGCTAAATTAAAATGTAATACCCTGTTAAACATCAGGATTGGATCAAGAAAAAAGAAAAAAAAACTCATGTCTGTAGACAAATGACACACTTTAACAACAAATCTGCTTGTAGTCTCTTAGGCTATAACTCCAGGCTGATCCCCAAACATCTGCTGTACCCCTACTGCTCAGTAGAACAAGATCTATGACTTCTGAGTTCTCGCAGTCAGTGCTGCTAGGACGATGTGACTTTATGGGCCACAGGGGTGTGTTGTAAGTGCATGCTTTGTCAATCCACCAAGAATCTCTCTTGTGAGAGGTCGTAGACATGAGGTCTTCATTCATCTTAGGCTAGGGATATAGGGATATACTGTATACCACAAATGACAGAATACAGGAGCAGAGGTCTGACTATGTGCCTCAGTGAGAGAAAACACTCATTAACCAGAAACAGGTCTGGTTGGAAAGAAAACCTTCAGATGTGCAGACTAGCATACTGATGGATTCAAACGCAATTACTCTTGTTTTCTTGCTTTAAGTATCGATTCACAACAGAGAATGTTTCCCACACAGATAATGTCAATAATAAAAGATATGACTTGTTTATTAATATTATGCAGAACTAGCTTGTCCCTAGCACAGATAATTTTGAACTTCTTGGCACTGTGCTGGTATCTGTAGAAACCATCCTCTCAAGAAATAACTGTAGACAGAACTGTTTTGCAGGTGTGAAGCTGAAAGGGTTATAGATGTACTGGCTTGTTGCTTTTGAAGCTTGCCTTTTTTCCAAAGATAGTCCCCCTCAGAAAGAGTAATACTTACGGACACTGTTACTTTATGGGATCTATGATGTATGGTTTTGTGGTCATGGTTGCTGGATTCTCCAAGTCCAGCTCCCTGTGGACTTGCAGTAGATTGTGTAGGCTGTGACAGACTATGATCATATTTCACAATGAAGAAAAAAATACACACTGCAGTATTGATTACTGACTTATGGCCAGGTGCAACGGAAGTTCATATAGTATCTTTCTTCATAGAGCTTCAGCTGAGGACTTAATACATGTTCCTTTCTAATCCCTCAGGTAAGTGGCATCACCTTCTCATCCCTTTCACTCAGTCCTCATACTTTGCTGCATGTAAATTCCTCCCTTCTTTTCTTTTAACTCTATCTGATCTATTTGTGTGACTCTCCCGACTTTCATCATCCCATGCGTTTCAGTTCTGTCTTATAATACATACAAGACAGAATACAATATGTATTTATGGCTCTCCTTTTCCCTATAGATGTTCATAAGATCATGAACATCTATCTTGATCTTTGTGGCAGTGAAATTCGGTACCGTCTTTCTTCGAGACGAATATTGTTGGATGATTTGCAGAAAACGCCATTGAACTCAACAAGAAATCTAATTTTACAGACCCTGTGATTCAATTTTTGATTTTGGTTTATTATTCTAGAAAAATAAACCTTTGGGCATCTAAGTTTGTGTTTAAGTTCAGCCCCATGGACAGAGAACCACTGATTTCCACTGATTAACTGTGATAATAAAAACTTTGACCTTGCAGTTGATGTTACATGGATGGTGTCTACATAACCCCCACTGCTGTATGACATAGTGGTTTGTATGGTGTTATGATATATGATAAGGTGGTTGATATTGAGTGCATGAAGAATTACACTGATATGCAACATCAAATTCATCTGGAGGATTTCATTTTATGAGGGGGTCAGCACAGGCACTCTGACTAGCCTGCACATAACAATGAAACAACCAAGTGGTTTTAATGTTGCAGTCAATTGGTGTATAGAAGAAAGGAACCTAATCGGATGCCCTTCATGGTACTTAGAGTCATAAAAGTTCGGTTTGTACATCATCGCTGAAAATACGCCAATTTAAAATATCTCCATCATTCCAAAAATACTGTCTATACAGCTTAACTCTCAGATCAATGTGTCACCATGTACAATACAATTCATAATTATTGATTCTGGCAGTGTGAAACAAGCACAGGCACAAGTTAAAGCCTCCCATTGTTTTCTGGGGATGTGTGAGCCAGGCCATTGCACCCTGGTGCTTCCTTTCATCTACACCTTCTTTCTCTTTTTCTTCATCTCTCCCCTTGTCATTATCTCTTCTTCACACACACAACACACAGATAGACACAAAAAAGGTTTTTGTCACCCTTTCCTCACCTTATCTTGTAGTTGTTCTCAATTACCTCTCCATTTCTCCCTCTGCTTTCATTCTCACATTACCCTTCACTATATCTTACCGCTCTCTCTCGTTCACTTTTCCTGTTGCTTTCTTTTGTTGCTGCATTCACCCCTGTAGTCCTCCACTGTGTTCTTTAATTTCCTGTGCATGAAAGATTAATTTGGCTGCTTAAATAATAAATAAGGAGGCACAGTTGAAAAGTGCAGAAGGCACCCCAAACTATAGCAGCAAGGATCCTAAAGATAGAGTAATATTCTGTCACCTCTCATTTTTTCTGTCATTCTGCCCCTTCCTTCCCTGCTGTCTCAAAACATCATGTGGCTTTTTAGATTAAGACAAAGGGCAGAGTCACTGTCGATGACATGGCTTTTACTGTGGCTAGCCACAGAGACATACTAAATCAGAGAGTCAGATATCTGAAGTTATTTTAAATTTTATTTATATAACAGAAAGTGTTTAGTAACTAAACTGACTATTAAACTATACTGCATTCAATACTTCATATAAAAGCATTACTAAATACATCTTTATACAGGTTATAGTACTGAAATAAAGTAATCGTTATTCAAAAGAAAACAAGAGAAAGCAACAGTAGTACTACAGTACTACAACTGTATTTTTTAATCATTAGCCCAAATCTCCATGTTTTTTTAAATTTAGCTTAATTAAGTTATTAATAAATTAATTAAAGGAAAACACCACAACTTCAGATTTTTGCATATACTGTAATGATGTTTTTTACATTTTTATACTTGTTGGTATTAGAAACGTATTCTACTTCGGAGTTGAGTTGGTGTTTGTGAGTTGGGGGGTGTTCTTGGAGAAAATAATACTCCTCTTTGCCCCCGTTTACATAATGTGTCCAGGCATGTTTGACGTCAACACATTCAGCGAGTTGATCAGGCACTCACTCACTTCATCCACATCTATAAACATTTCTCATTTACTTTATCCTCTGCCCATCTTCTACTCCCTGGATAGACCGGAGAACACCTGGAGAGCACCCAAAAACAAGCTTCACAGCAGCCCCTGGTAATTTTTCATCCCAACACACTCCTAACTTAGGCTGTGTTCTAATACCCCAGGAGTCCTGACAATGTGTCTTTGTCACCCAGAACAACCTCGTCCTTCTCACCATCTTTCTGCTCCCATACTTCCTGCTGCTACAGTCTGCCTGGGTATGGAGAGAAAAACAAAATCAAGAAAAGTCTTCTGACTACCTAGTCCTCACAAAAGAATCCACTCAGTAGATGAAATAAGTAGTTCAAAATCATGTAACAAATATACACATCCAAATGTCCCTCTTGCTCTCAAAAGGCTTGGCTAACACAAGGTCTTACTTTGTTAAAAGCTAAATAAAACTCCATGTTTTGTTATGAAAAACCAGCATCCCAAATCTATGTTGATTTTTGCAGCTTTTTTTTTTGTCAGATTGGTTTGTTGCTTCTGTAATGAGTTAAAGGCTGTGTAACCTTTTATTTCTTAAGAAACACAGTTTGTGATCATTAAAGTCAAATGTTTGAAAAGTCTGTCTGTAAACTGCTTTGTATAAGCACTGCATATTATAAAAGAAATGTATATTAGGAGGACTGTCAGTGAGAATGTGCCCCAGAAATTCAGAGGATGAAGCCACACAGAAATGAATTTGATGCGCTACATGCCCCATGATCATCCCATCAACTTTGCTTGATATTGCAAGAGAGAGAGAGAGATATTATAAAGTGACTCCATTGACATGCAATATGGGATTTATGGAAAAAGCGACCGTTCACTCATCTTCATTAGATCAGAGAGATCAGGAAGGTGGTGAAGTAACACAAACTTCTATTTATAACTATCAAAAATAGAGGACATGCACAAAATCCCTTTGTGACAGTCAGGCGTTAAGATTTGCCGTGTCTTTTAGCCATTTGTTGCCCGCAAAAAATGACAGACTAAAAACATCTTTTCAAGGTTTTGCAGCAGCCTGTGTTAGGGAAGCGAGGAGCAAAATGACACACCATCCGAGCCACTGCCAGCCATTTTCTGATGATGAGATGTTTCATGCTTCTTTAAGCACAGATTGCAAAATAGAAGTCACGTTGTGTCCTCCAGTACTGAGGGAAATGATTGTGGCCTTGCAGGCAAAGCTGCCTCAGAGCATAGAATGAATGCGCCACTGAAGCATACCACATTAAGATGCTACGGACCAGGGCGTGCACTTACTCTGCTGTTGATAATGCCCTTTGGTGCAGTAGACTCACAGGGAACTCACCACAGCGACACCACACATTGACAGGCACTTAAAACGCTCAGGCTATGATAAATTTCCCTCCTCAATAATAAAGAATCACTGATGCAACAAAAATGAATCACAGCTTAATTTCATCAGTTCTGTCTTTACATATTTACATAACTGAAGTCATGTGTCTGTGGGCAATAAAAAACATATAAAGCAAAAACCTATCACACAATATCAAAAAGAAATTACAATCAGATCTTAATTCTGAAAATAGGCACATTAGTGTTTGGGGAGTCAAACAATAATCTCAGTACTACTTACTGCACAGCACTGATGTATTAGGATACACCAACTATATACACAATATGTATACACAAAATAAGTACACAATAATAGCAGCAGATCCGGGCATGTCAGTGTGTTCATTAGGGCTGTAGTAAAAACTGTCCCTAAGTCTGTTTGTCCGTGACTTCAGCACCCTGAGTTTTTTGCCAGAGGATATAATCTTAAACACCTCGTGTCCCGGGTGTGTGCTGTGCAGCCCTTCAGTATGTTGATTGCCCTCCTGAGACAGCGGGTGCTATAGAGGTCTTACAGGGAGGGAAGAGGGTGGCCAATGATCTTTAGGGCGGTGTTTATGACCTTTTGTAGTACCTTTTTGTGTGCCATGGTGCAACTTGAAAACCACACAGAGATGAACACTCTCAATGAAGCAATGGTAGAAGACAACCAGCAGCTCTCTCTTCAGGTTGACTCTCATGAGGATCCTCGGGAAGTGGAGAAGCTGTTGGGCCTTTTTCATTGCAAAACTATAATGAAACTGATTGCAAAACTGCAAAAGGCTGCAATTTAATTCAGCAGATGTGTACCGTATACATGTGAGCATGACAACTTGATCTGTGTGCAGTTTGCTTGTTATCTACACCACTACTAAAGAGATGATCAGTCATGACCTTCGTACAGAGGTGGCTATTTAGATTTAGTGATGTTTTCCAAAAAGTAACTAGTTACATCACAACTTTTGGCCAGGCATTAACTACTTTATGAGAGGTAAGTCACTAAATGTGTCACATCATCACTGGCAGTGACAGGAGCTGAGGTAAATAAATTGAACTATGAGCACTTGACTGTGACTCACTTCCATCCACTCATCAATCCATTTTTCTAATTTTTTCTGGAGGCAATCTAAACTGTCACTGGGTGAGAAGCAGGGTCCACCCTGGACAGGTCGCCAGTCTATTACAAAGCTGACATACAGGGACAGACAGCTATTCACACTGACATTCACATCCATGGGTAATATGGAGCCAATTTATAATAATAATAATCATAATGATGACATACCTTATTAATCCCCTTGAGGAAAGTGTTGTTTGGACAGCTGTAGTAGATGACGGTGCCACAGTAGGGTTTCAGTGTCTTGCCCAAGGACACCTTGACATGTGGCCAGGATGAACTAGAAGTCGAACCACTACCTCTGGGGCTGATAGACGACTGCTCTAACCACTGAGTCATATAACTGTATGTTATTGAACGATAGAGGAGTATCCAGAGAAAACTCAGCAGACACTAGAAGATCCATGCATCTAAACCGAGTTCCTTCTGGCACTGATGCAACAGTGCTAATCACAATGCCACTGAGCCACACCATCTTTCCAAGTTTTTAATAAATAAGATTAAAGTTAACAAAAATATTCACTCACACACTTTCACTGTTTCACTTAACTGTGTTAAGAAGATGATCAAGATGAAAAGTAAGATGTAAGAGGTGCATAGGATTCTATTAAACATTTCCTACTCTCTTGCTCTTTTAATGCACCCAATTTGTAGCTTCTCTCCATTTTCCCACCAAACAGTTAACTAGAATAAAACACACACACAAACAGCAACAGGATCAAAAGGAGGAGTATTACTTCATAGTGACGTAGAGGCCAATTATTTCCATTATGCGTGGTGCTAGAAAACTAGTATTTTAAGTATGCAAATTGCTAAAGTTACTCTTTAATTTTTTTTTGTTTGTTTATGGTTTCTTCAGGACATGACAGTTTATGTTGATAATGCAGGTTTATATTTTATACCACAAGTGAGGTGGCTTGCACTGCACTCAACTACAGCTGAATGCTACAGTTCAGTAATTCATGCCCTGAGCTCTGAATGCACTGTTTTACTGTAATAATGAGTTTAACAAGATGGCCATCAAGGGGCTCCTCACACATTGGGGCCCTGGGGCAGCTGACCACTCTGCCCCTGTGGTCGCTCTGCTTATGTGTGTCAGCGAATGTCTCTCTGCTGTGACAGTGACTCCTTCAGTGTCTGTGTTCAGTGCATCTGGGAGAGAGCAGCAGCCAGAATAAAGCATGAATGTAATCATTTAACTCCATTGTTTGTCCCTTTAAAGTTGTTAAAATTTAATTTAACGCGACTATTTAGGTTTATTGTGTTATTTTAGTACTTAAACTGTAAATGGTGCATGGTCTGCACTTATATAGCGAAACCTTTACAGTGTTGCTTCTCATTCACGTGTCAATGAAGGCAGAGCTGTCAAGCAAGGTAGCTGACCCACTGGGAGCACTGGGGTTCTGTCTCCTACTCAGGGACACTTTGACATGAGCTGGGAGGAGCTAGGCATTGAATAGCAACCTCACGGTGGGTGGACTGCTCGACCTCCTGAACCACAGCTGCCAGATAAAGATTAAACTATAAAACATGAACGCTTTTTTCTTAGAATGGCCACCTACATTTCACTTTTTGTTTTTATGTTTTTAAACACGAGTGAGGATAAAAAAACCAACACAAACAAAACAAAAACAAAAAAAAAAAAAAAAACATACAGTCTCTTCGCCTAGGAGAGAATCACTGGTGTGACGTTCCCTTTGAGATTCATTTAGCAGACATTTAAACACAGCTAATGTTGTCAGACACGTTGAAATGCTGCTGATTAAACACAAAGGGAGCATGCTGGCATCTATTGTACCATCACGTATCTCCCATACTGTATATCCTTGTTTGCAGAATATAAAAATAACATACAAGGCTTTTCAAATGGAGTGACTCTACTGGGGAACTTTGTGATGACTAAGCTCACGCAGGTACACTGTTTGGAGTTCCTATAGCTTTACAAGTTTTTATTCTTTTTAGTTTTGTTCCTTTGTTTTTCCCCAAACAATTCAGGTTTTGGGAGACTTCCACTTCAATTCAAGCTTATAAATCCCAAAAGTCTTACTTTTAGACAATGCAAAAATATACATAATAACAAACAGAAAGACTGTGTGACAAAAAAAAGCTATATTTCTTAATGAGAATTTCCAACATACATATCTGTATATGGTTTGGTATGTATACACATTTTTCCCCCAGACAGTTAAAGGTAATGGTGACCGAAAGAATAATAGAAGAACGAAGATGAAGAAGATGAAGCAGGTCTAAGTTATGAACTAGAAGAAAACTGCTGGTGCTGTGTCACTGTTGTTTTGGTTTGTTTGATGATGTCTCTATGTTTCAGTTTGTGAGACACAGAGAAATGTGTAATGAGTGTGTCAACAGTTGGGGACAGTGGACACCCTATTGTTCATGTCGATGACCCTCCCCTGGTTATTGGATATAGGACTCAAAAAATGAGAGGGTGGGATGGAAGAGGATAGGACAGCACAGGGGGAGTGAGAAAGTAACAGGATGGAGAGAGCAGAGGGAGGGCACAAAAGAATAGACAGAGGGAGAGAAAGAACTGGGGGGTGTACAAAGCTGTCAGGTTTCAGTGCCATTTGCTGAAGATGAAGTGAAGTGTTAAAAATCAATAACTTGCTCGATATGTCCTCAGAAAGGTTTGACCACTGAGTCCCCGACCGAAGGATTCATTTGAGATGCAGGTTGAATATATTGTGAGACTTTCCAAAGCCTCGCTCAATTTCATTTCACTTGGATGCTCTGGCAGCAACCAAGTGAAATGAAAGATAAACCTGAGCAAGATCCAATCAAATCTGGTTTAAAAGGTCTAGAAGGACAACATGAAATGAATTTTTGGAATGAAAAGATTCAGATCCAAAAAACATTAGCTATACTTAAACTTATTGGAGCAACAAGGATATGTTTGACACCATAAATGAGGCTGAACCTTAAAATAACCAGATCCAATTAAGACCAAACTGCAAAGTCAGGCACACATTTCCAATTAAATGCTGCTTTACGAATCAAATGCTAAAACCCCAATCTCTCAGTCATGGTGGCTTAGACCAGCCCTCATCAGCCTGATTAATATTAAACATCAAGGAAAGACCATGAAAACAATATTATTATACTCTGAACCCACTAATTGGCATCTGTTATTTTTGTTATACATAGACAATAAAAGGTTCCCCTCTGTATTGCACTGACATCATGGTTGCCCTCCTGAAAAGTATTATCTACAGGGGTTCTGTATCTATCCAGGTTACAGGTATAGCCTTATAACAAAGTCACTGGAGCATGTCCATGCAAACTGAATATTGATCTGAATAGAGGACACAGAATACAAGATCATAATGGCCTTGCTTTGTCTCAAGGCTGTAAAACATCAGATCATCAAGCTGGGATAGCAAGGGACTCTATGTATAGTATGCTTGCATAGAGTATATGTGCAGATGTAGCATATTATACGAGAAAGTGGAGGATCTATGATGGAAAACACTTCAGAAAAGTAAATCCCAAGACACTTACAGTCTCCTGAGCATCAGCTGCATAGAAAATTAGACCATATAGCATATATCATGTATAATCATTTTAATTGGTCCCAGTTATTTTTCATCATTTTTCACTTCATTGCATTCATCTCACTTAATTAACAGAGCTATGTGCTGATTTGAAAAAGCCATTGCGTATGTCGAGCAGTTGCTGTAACTAAGCTCATAATTACTTCCTTTATTCTAGTTTTTCCCCACAAAACATGTGATCATTATAAAATGGCTGGAGAGTACTTCATGCTTGGATATGACTTTCATATTTTTGTCTTAGATAATCAGTCATAAATTCTTGCTGTGACTCATCCTATAGACCTTAGAGACAGCAAGATGGAACCAGACATCTGGAGTCTGATGTTTGACAACTGGTTTACGAAAACGGTCCTAACAACACTTTGTGACTATCATAATAATTTTATGAATTGAATGAACTTAGACTCATTTTCCTTCCAGACTGGTACAAATACTGATTGTTTACTGCAGGTGTGCAGTATGTGCAGAGGATGAACGTTTAAGAATGAAAGCTGTACAATGCTGCTGACCTACGGGTGATCATCAAATGGTAACGCTCATGATGCAGAAGTTGTCAATCAAAAAAGAAAAAAAAAAATCTAAAACATCTAAAATGCCACTCTGTCGGGATGTTTTGATGCACACCCAAAGGTCATTTCTGTTACAACACCTCATGCCTGTCAGCTTGGGAAACTGTTTACTCTTTTTATGTACGTTTTACTCAACTTACTAAAACATTAGAAATTTACTTTTGGAAAACTGAACATACTTTTACTACATTACAAGTTACAGTGCTTGCAGCAATAGTTTTGTGGTCATACAGCGCAAACTATTCAAATAAATCTACACTAAATCTATAGCAAGATCCTGTAATGATAATGTGATAATGACACTTAACACCAACTTGATGTTCTCTGTAAGTGCCTGTAGTACGTGTTACAAAGTGCTTCAATAGGGCTAATTTAAACTGGCAAATTGTAAAATCATCTCATTAAATTTAATACAAATACAAATGAAACTAGTTCAGTCAAGAATAAACAAGACTGGCTAAAAGCCAGGCAGCTGAGTTCTGTACTACAATAAGTACTGAAAATCTATTAAAATGTTAAATTTTATTATATTAAATATTAAATGTTAAACTTGTTTTTAAGACCTACATTATTGTGTCTTCTACAAAAATAAAGAACAAGGACATAAATCTTTCAAAGTAAAATCAAAGTAAATCTGACACTAAATCCCGAACACAGGAATTATTCTGTACATTCGTTTCCCCACGCCGTAACTCATGTGGGGTTGCCGTTAGTGTGAGCTGAGCGCCACCTACAGACATTATACTGTAACAGATGTCATGCCCTGGCAGAAATGACAAGCAGTTGTGGCATACGTGGCCAGTTGGTGCATCAGAGAGTAACGGTTTTAACCGCTACATCTGTAACATCAATAGATTTTTTGTTAAGGCAGGTCAGGTAGGAAGTATTATACTAATAAAGGCATGAAGAGATTAAGACATGTAAAATGTTCTGTATGTCTATAATAGATCATGCATGTTTTGTGGCTTATTGGTTATGACACCTGACAGAAGAGAATTGAATCAGTGCCTGTCTGAAACAACTAGTAAAAAGAAACAAAAGGTAAAACATCTTAAACAGTAGAGCATTTGAAAACATCAAATCAAAGAGATCTTGCAAACATACTAGTATGGTTATGTAAAATGACACTAAAGGTGGATTTATTAAAAATATCACACATACACAAACTTGAAGTTTAATATTTTTAGCACTTTATTCTACCTGTGAACTTGTAAAAAAAAATGCAACTTCCACCACAGAAGAGCATGATGTATGAGTTGGGGAGAAGCTTCTATTAATTTTCCATGCCAGGTAATGTGAAAGTGCCATAGCCCTGGTACATTATGCGGAACTAAATGAAATAATGCAGACATCATGGTTCATTGCAACAACTATGTTCCATATCACCTGCAATCTATTTTGGCTAATCAATCTGCCAGCGCTACCACAAGATTAATTATCCTGGTCTAAATCTTTCACTATCAGACCCCAACTCGTTTTCTGTCACATCCCACTCCACCACACCCTCCTGGGGTTCATTCTTTGTTAATAAGTATAGGGGATAGCAATATAGGCTGAATTTTAGTGCACTTCGGATCACATCACATCAGCCACTGAAACATAGTTTGCCATGTTGCTGGACTACATGCATGCAAGAATCCAGAACTGCCCTTACAGAGAGCAGGCCCCAGTGGGCTAGGCCCTCCAATCTGAGTGCTCTGCCTGCCTAAACACGGTGCTTTACTACAGGCTATAAGCTTTTCAGCATTGTGTGTCTATATTGATTAAGTCTCAAAAGCCTAACAGAGGGGTGCCATATACAGTATGGTCCCTGTAGCAGGTTAGCACTGTAGCAACTAGATTTGTCTCAGTGTGCAGGAAGTCTTGACTAATTTCCTATGTCCAGCAAGGAATTTTAACTCAGCTGAAGGGTCTGGAGGACACAGACTTTTGACCAAGAGGGCTCCAGTGGCCTATTTTATCAACATATGGACATTTCTGCATGCATAATTCAATACATCAATTTCTTCTTGCGCTTAAAAAAATTGGTGTAATATAGGGCTGGGCCTATGCGCTTCATCCCTAGTTATGGCAGCTCCCACTCCCAGGCATGCTGAAAATGCATCCTAAAATGTCACAACCATTGTGTGGGATTCATTAAAAACAGCTATTGTTTCCATTTAAATTTTGTGTATTGTAATGCCCCGTATTGGTAACTTACAGCTCTGTATGATCATCTCAAAACAAAACATCCTGGGGCTCTCCGACATTAAAATAACGACACACCAGCCTCAGGATTATGGCTGATTTTTGGTATCGATACTACAGGTAACTAGGTTCTTACATATCTATAGTATTTCAGACAACTCATTAGCATTAACAGTCTTTCATTAGCATGTGGTTGGTGCATTCAAGGACATTACAGTGTAGGTCACCTGTGTCTCAGTAATGGTCAGAGTTTAATTTCTCACTTAATGTAGGTTTTTTGAACATATCAGGATGTAAAAAAAACAACAAAAAAAAACGACAGGAAGAATCTCTGAAGTGGTGTTTCTTCCACATTAATGTTTATGTAAGAAGATCTTCCTGAGTTAAGCTGTAAACCTCTGTATTCAATACAATCATATTTTCATTTAAACGTTTAAAACTCTAAAAAAGAAACATTAATATTCTGTAGACATTTTTAAGATTATAAAACCAAAACATGTGGCAGTAAGTCTTCTATAACTCTAGGTACAGCGTGGTATTTCTTTGTCGTTTTCTATCAAATATGGCATTTATGTAAGTTTGATGAGTTCTTTCCCTTTCTGCCCGCACACTGTGTCCCAGGTTTCTGCTGAAATGGAGGCATGCAGCTGTGGCAAAAATACACTGAGACATACTTATTTTATTTCAGACAGTGATGGTGTAAGTGTTTGATGCTTAAAATCTTTCCTCTCAGCAAAGCTAAAACAAATACATATTTTAAGGCTTTTTTTTTCTCAATATTTCCATTCAGGTTTTGAGAAGTAATCATTCAAACGCATAGCTATATTTAGTTGGCGGGAACTCATTGTGGGGAAACAACAAACATAAGGGTTTGTTAGCTGCGGTCCTTTTCTTACTAGCAGAACTGTATGTGTAATATAAAAACTTCAATTCAGCTTGAAATCTAATGATAAGCTGCCATTTTTCAGTTCACCAGCCAGATGTGTGCATTCCACCTACAAATATTCCTCTTCAACCACAAAGTCAACTCTGATGGAGGTCAAATGAGAGTCTGAGTTTAGAACATGCCGCATTTTATTTATGCCCAATAAAGGCTCAATAAATCTTTCTCATTCTTCGAATCTGTGTGAGCAGTAAATCACCTGGTGCAGTGTTGCAGCTTCACTCTTACGACCCATTACATCCGACTGAAAGTAGGCCGTATTTTATTTTCCCTGAAATTCCACGAAATCACCTGATATAAACAATACAATTATTTATCTGTGCATTTATCTGCCTCTGTAATTACATTAACAAAGAAGTGGAGAATGAGAAACACATCAAAAATAAATACTAATCTTTTAACTCACCTTCATTTTTTCCCCTCCATTCTTTTGCATAAGTAATTTTTGTCAGATCATAAAAGATTAGACAATTGGAGAATAAATGAAAAATTTAACTTCACCACTAGCTTACTAGAGAGTGCTTGAGTCTTTGGTATTGTAATATATGTGCAACAAGGTCAGACTCTGTCAGAGCCACACGGGGCTCATAGCACATACACTAAATGGTTTATGGTACTAAACAGGAAACAGTACAAAAGGTTTCAGCTGCTATTATAACTGCAGATGGTGCCCATTATAATTCACTCCCATCTTCCTAGGTTTAGCAAATAAGAAAATCCTAAGCCATGGTCCTGTGGCTTCTATCTGATGTTATATTTTCCCTGCTTTGTCAAATGTAGCATTGTTGATGTGTCAGACATTGTCAGCCAGTGATATTTATATTCAGGAATGTTGCACATACAGTAGTTCTCATAGGTGTAAAGCTGACTCTCCACAGACATCTGCTACCAAAAGAGTGGCTTGATGAGAGGGAAGGATGTGTATGTAATATTAATAGTGTGTTTACCCCCTTAAACTTCATCTGGTTTGTATTCTCCCAGTTATGTTGTGTATATCTTTTTTATTTGGCTGGAATATAACAAATAAGCAGATCATGCAGTCTTCATATATATGTGTGACATCAGTCAGGAGTACAAAAAGGGATGTTTCAAAAATGTATGGAGCAATGAAACAGACGAGGGAAGTGCTTGCACCTGTGTAAAACCTGTGTCAAAAGTTTGTTTCATCATGCACCACTGGATCAACATTTTACAAGTCACTGACTCCTTTCTAGCCTTGTATCTCATCTCTTTTCATGAAGCATTTAAGCAGATGTTGTCCTGCTCTGACTCTCCTGTTACACCTGCCCTAGTGCTACTGCAGCTGTGTCCAGCTCAAACCTAATTGTGCCCGTTTCACCTTTGTTGTGGCTTTGATTTTGAGCAGGATAGAACTCACTGAGAAATCCGTTTGTGCACCATAGGGAAATACTTTTGGATGGGCCTAAAAGGGTAAATGTCAGTCTAAACCAATATGTACTGGTGGGTTAGCCATTTCTTTGTGGTATTCAATGCTTTAATTAGCATGGAAATATTCCCAAAGGGGTAATCAAGAAAATGTTCCTATTGTGCTACTTTACTTGACCAGATCTACTGCACCAGTAGAAACAGAGCTAAAGGGAAGTATTTACATCTCTGAACACATTTGCTGTGCTAATCCAAGCACAGCATCCAACTAAAACCATTTGTCAAGTCAATATTGTTGGGGAAAATCTCTTGGGGAGATGTGCATTTCTTTCCTTTTTCTTACAGTGTCAATCGAAGCCAGTGTAAGTATTTCAACAGAGCTAAAGAAGCAATTTAAGAAAGAAAGAAAGAAAGAAAGAAAGACACCAACTACCACCACACATGACAAAGTCAGGATTTAGTTCATTTTTAGTTCATTTAGCCCATTTAGTTCAACACAAAATAGATTTCTCTGGGCGTCTAAGGGATATTTAACCTTTCATCAATACATATTTCAAAGAACTAAACCTTTACCTTTTACTTTTGAACTTCTAGTAGAGGAAACACTCTCAGTTTAAAAATGCAATTGCTCAGAGACTTTCAGGCAAGCGCACCTGTCATGTATCATGTTCCTGAAAAGAACTTACTCGTGTCACTTCCTTTTCCCAGTTGCCTTTGTAACTGTGCAGTTGCGAAGCTGTGAAAGAATGAAATCCTTTGCCACAAGCATTCACGGCTAGTTAATGTTAAGGATGGGTTGATGGGTCAGTCTGCTCCTACACCAATATGGGGAGAGCAAATTCCAATACTTAGTGTGATATGTGCAAATTAATACTGGTAAAACATGACAGTACAATAGCAGCACAATATACAGTAATTACAGTATTTAGTTGTGTGACAGGCACTTTTTATCCAAATCTCATGAGCAAGGAAGACGTGTAGTTAGTTAAATACAGTATTGGTTAGTGGCTAATTATGGTCAGAGAGAGATCAACTTTGAGCATTCAAGCTTATCAAATGCTGAAACTTATAAAATGCTTATGATTATATTTTTTAAATGTACCACAGAACCATATAGGGAAAAGAAAATCACAAAACACAAAATCACTGCCAAAACTGACTGTAGCACTGGAAGCCAATGCTAGATAATATAGTATATTTTTAAGTTAGAGATTTTAAGGTCCATATACAATAACCTCTGCATTGAAGTAGAAAATAACAGGATATCTAAGCCTTAAAGACTTGTATGCTAAAAGTTTGACAAAATGATTTGATTTGTCTGGTGTCATAGATTCCTATTAATAATGCCTATAAGGGAAATATGTAAGGAGAAATATATCGATCCTAACACAGTACCCTGTTAAACTCCACAACTAACTTTCATGTGCATTAAAGACTCATCATTAACATAAACAAACTGAAATGTGTCAAATACTCTTTAGTCCAGTCAGCCTATTAAAGGCTATTCATTCTTTTAGTATATATGAGACAATGATAAAACCATATTTTCAATTGCTAACCAGGTCAAACGGTTAAGCAGCTAAAGTTAATGTAATGTCTTTAACCAGTTTAATGCTTGATGAATTGTGAGGTAAGCAATTTCCTGTCATTTTAGATAATTATCAAAATTGACAAATATTAAAATAATGTAAATGTAACACTTTGTTTATATGTTCATCAGATAGCCTGTATTTTAGTTTTGACATAAGTGTGTATTGGTTAGAACCAAATTGGGAACATGTGGTTTTTAAAAAATATTTTCTCAATTTAGTACAAGTGCATTACATTAAAAAGCTCTGGGAGATGGTTTCTGACTGTGACAATACATTATCAGTCCATACAATCATCATGCAATCCCAGCTTGAGTACGATCTGTATGAGTTTTAAGGTTATTGACTGGATAAACTCTGTGTTGGACTAAAATGGGTGCATCATGTTTGATTTAGAGATAACTGCAGGTGACAGGTCAGTTACAGAACCAATAATTGCACAGTGAATGTTTATAAAGCTGGGACCCTGTGGGAACCTCTGTGAGAGCAGCAAATCTCTGAGAGCTGGTGTCAGCACGACTGAATCAAGTTGAGTTGACTCAGGTCGAGTACACAGGTTTACTGTTTTCAGCTAATTTCTTTGACTATACCCAAGTTTCAGCAGCCCTCCGCTCTAAATGTCACAACATGTCCAAGAGTGTGCCCTTTCCTCTCCACTGAAAAACAAGACAAAACCTTTTCATATGCATTGCCTTGGTGTCCTGCATGGACAAAACATTAAATGCATATAGCAACACCGTGGTATTATAAACCAGCAGGGGGAAAATAAATGTGTCAAGCCCTTTGGGCCTCCGTGGCATTCTCCTTTTAGCCAGAGAATTAATGAGCTGTGTTTGAAGGTAGGGCCACTGAGCAGTGAATGTGAGTGCTAAGCTTGTATGACTCAAGTGTTCATGTTAATGTGTCTGTCTTCATAATGAGGTTGAGAATGTGTAAAACTCCCCAAAAAAATGCATATGGGTGGTGCTTGTGTTATTCTTTATATTAGGACACCGTAAGCACATCATACGTGAGCCATGTGCAAGCAAATGCAAGTTCAGCATTAATATGAAGGCTCTGGAATAATGGATTAACAGGTGCACTAGCATTGGTTCTCAGCTCAAAATGACCTACTTGCTGTGGAAGTACTTGAGGTGTGTTTTAGCTGAGAGCTGGAGAGAACTGGATTAGTTAATTTTTTATATTTAAACAATTTATCAGGACAAAAATGCCTCATACTGGTTCTAACTTCACAAATGTGAGCATTTGCTACTAATTTTGGACAGATGGCTTGGTGACTTTTGATGAATAAATGATACTGTGTAGTACTACAGATACTGGGATAAATAATCAAACTCTGGATGTGAACATTAATACACACAAAAAGGCAAGAGGTGCACATAGCAAAGACAGCAATACCCCAAAGCAATGAGAAAGTATCCAGAAAAGCATTCAAAACAAACAAACCTAAATACATAAAGACCAAATGTTTTTCTTTGTTCTGCAGTTTAATGAAAAATGCTACAGTTTAAACAACCCAGGTGGGTTAACACCTCCTGGTAACAGTCCATTCTCAGTTTGGCATTTGTCCATTTTCCACTCAAATGTGATCGAAGAGCAAAGTGTGTCAGAAAGTCTAATGATGTACAGCAGATAAGAAGTGTTACCATCTTAAACAGAACAAATGAAGCTGTCTGCGTCTTTCAAATTGAGTGGTGCAGATGTAGACAAACTCTAATTACTGAGAGCTAATCTGATTATTTCATCTCTTTATTTCATAGAGTTGAAATGTAATTACTCTTCAGCATCATATGCTGCACAGCCATAGGGAATATTCTGGCTTTATGCCTGGTGCTAAAAGTATGATATTGAGGGTTGCCTTAATTTAAACAGTGCATCTCAGTGAAAATCTAGTTAACAATAATCTTATTAACAAATGAGACCTTGTGTGTGTGGCCAAGTGTGTGTGTGTGTGTGTGTGTGTGTGTGTGTGTGTGTGTGTGTGTGTATGTTCATTCACTGTCACAACTTCTGTCAGTTCTGTTTCACTCAACCTCCCTCTGTTGTTCTCTATTGTGTGTCAGCAGCCTCAAACCAAGCATCCTTGCTAAAAAGAGTGACGTTCCGGAGCTAATTAGGCCCGCATTACTTATTTAAAGGTAACTTGTTTATGCGAGAGCAGAGGTATAAATTATCCAATAGAGGATGTCTTTGGGGTATTTTGTTGAACAGAGCTTTATTAACAGCAACTGGTGAGGGCACTTTAATGGCATCCCAATTATTTCTGGAGTCCCTGCTGTTGCCAGTGCCAGCCAGAAGCAGCCAGCTAGCACCTATTTAGAGACGAGAGGAAACTGTACGACTTAATGACACTGTTAAAAAGATTCTCTGTGGACAGATGTGCTTTTTATTTGGACCAGGGGACAGTTTTGTAGTAAAATGGGAGCAACCAAGCTAATAGAAATAAAACAGCTCTCCCCTTTTGTTTCTAGTGCAACTGAACTGGGCCAGATGGACATTTTATTGTAAAATTAAGGTTGTATGTCTTCAATGCTGCAACACATGTGACAGCTATTAGCTTAATAAAGAACTAACAGCAAGTGGATACTTAAATTAATGTCCATTATGAGTCAAAATACCACAGTGACATCTAAATTTGTGAGGTACGCTACAAAGCATTATGTCAAGTAACTCTCAGTGAACATTATCATTCTAAATTTCTCTGAATTTGTCAATTTACTCATCAGTTGACCTTGTGAAAAACACAACCAAGTGCTCTTTAAGTAATCACTTTAATTCAAAACAGAAACACTCCATGTCTGCTTCAGAAAAATATTTAACATCAGCTCATATAGTAGTGACTGAATAAATGGGGCATTTTGAAATTAAGAAGTAAGACTCAGTCATCAGTGGTTAAAGAAATCAAGGGGGAGATGAGACATACTGTATTTGACCAGGATGTGTGCTCATGTAATATTAATGAATAAAATAATGCTGCTGTAATAGCCTCTGTGAACTCAGTAAAACATGTTTTTTTATTTCAGTAGTGGTAAAGATGAATAATTACCATTTTGCATCTTCTCTTAGATCTGAAATGTGTCTGTGTTTGTACATACCTCACAAAGTACCTCATCTTTTCATCTTTATCTCCTCTTCCCTGAAGTCACCTGGCTTTGTGTTTTCTCTCTCTCCACCACCTGTTCTGTCAAATCTCCCTCCTTGTTTTCCATTTCATCTGAAGGCTTCGAAGGGTCCTCCACACAGCTGCTGGTACATCTGGGTTTGAGATAAATAAATTGCACAATCATTTAAAATATTTGGTCTTGCTGAACTATTATTCAGTTTATTTTCAGGAGATCCAGAAATGTTTTACAACTACAGAGATTACTGCACTAGCTGGAGATTTACTACAGATGATTATAATTGAGTATCACAGGAAGCGAAGTTCAGAGCGTATATGGAAAACAAAGCACTCATTACTACATCATAGTGACTGATGGATAAGTTAAACCTTAAGTTAAATGGGCTAGGATTATGGTAAAGAGAGAAACAAAGGTCTGAAACAACAGGTAATAGATGGCATTACATTATAGAAATAACAGGTTGCCCTCAAGCTTCCTGTAGTTTGGTTACTATGATTATTGTGGCCACTGACAGTGTCTGAGAACCATTGCAAGTAATCTTAATTAAAGAGGTAAAAATTTAAATGTTTTAAATTCTGTTTGACTTTGTCTTTAGAGAGTGGCTGAATAACTCAAGTTGCCTCAAGTAAGCAAGGCTGGAGAGGTCCCTGTCAGACTCTAGGGACTGCAGTGTGGTGTCCAGGGTAACAGCAAGTCAGCAACAGTCTTGGGAAATGAAACCCAAGGGAGATGGTTTTACAGTCTCAGCCAACACTTAAACATATGGACTATGGGTACATCCCAATTCCCTTAATTGCATCCACATTCCCCTCACTTGCATCTTCATCTCAATTCTCTTAATTGCATCCATGTTTCCCTCCCTTGCATCTTAGCCCCTCGCACTAAAGATACATGGAGGGATGCAAGGAAAAGAGCATCTAAACAATCATTTGCCACAACGTCTGTTTCTGATGAAGCTGGCTCAGCTGTGGCTCAGCTGTGGATGAACTGTCAGTTGGACTTTAGTTACTAAGATTACTATGGTCACTATATTTTAATAGGACTTTGTTTTAGTCAAAAAACACACTGTTCAAATAATTAGGACAAACTGTTATCACAGTTACTTCTGTACAGTGCGTTTTCTCATCAATAAAAACACCTGCTCATGTATTCAAACTTGCATTCTGTATTTTTATTGTCCTAAATGTGTCATTAATTTAGACTTTAATACTCATACTCATCGTCACATCACACATTTTAATGACAAATATGTTTATTAATTTGCATTAATTCGCATCAATGTGGAGGAGTGGAACAACTTCCAGGGGAAGCAAAGGTAAAGGAGCAAGGACAATCAATCAAGGGAATTGGAATCCACTCTGTAATTGGAGAAAACAGTAGCTATCAACATTTTTTGTGTTCAGGTTAAGGCTGTGCAATTCATCTAATTGCAATTGTCATGTCAGCCTGTGCAATTACATAATCACAAAAGGCTCCACTTTAATTACATAAACATGTACGTGTGTGAATGTAACAACCTGCTTTGTCTTTGTGTGAAATTAGCTTGTTATCTACAGAACTAACAAAGAGATGATCAGTCAGTCTCTGATTAAGTAGTGGAGCTGTGGTCACATGACCTTCCTTTGTGCATTGTTGACAATTTAGCTGTTATGTTGCCAGATTCAGTGTTTTGTTTTTTGTTTTTGTTTTTTTTTTGTCAAAAAGTGACTTTTGACTTTTTGGCCAAGTACAACAAGTACAACACACTTTACAACTAAATAAGCATGCAGCAACCAATACTTTATCCCCATTGTTTGTCCTGTAAACTTCTCCTTTAATTTAGTTAAACTTAGATTTAGATTAAAACTGACAGTTAAGGTTTCATTTTATTTTCTCGCAACATAAACAGAGTTTAGTATTTTAAGTTAATTCTGATGTTTGTATTCACAATATGATTAAAATGCATATTTTACTTGAAATTGAGTGAGCCTCATATTCTTTATTATTTCGCAATTGTAATATTGTTCACAATAATCACAATATGACTTTGTTGCCAAATCATGCAGCCCTAGTTCTGGTATAGTTTCACTTCAGCCCATTCTAATAGGGAGAAAAACAAGCCAGTCTCCAGGGGTAGACTGAACTCTCTTGCAGAAGCCATTGTGCAGCAGTTGTCTTAAATAAACTCACTGGATCTACTCTATGTTCATCATCATCATTGGCGATTTTAATAATGCATAAAAAAAATTCCACCAGCATATCACATTTACTGTAGAAAGATAACATCTTGGGTACATTAATGGTTTTGCTGTGTGTTAGCTGTGTTTGCATATGTCTGAATACTCAAATGCACGCCCAAATTTAGGGTATAACCCTTAACAGCAATAGTGTTGCCCTTTGAAGATGACATTTCTGAAAAATGCTATGTAATGTAGTGTTATGTTCTTTTAAGGTGAATAATTTCTTTCAGTACCTCAAATATACTACTGCATGTTTCCCTGTCTGTCCTTCTCAGTCTCCATCTGCAGCCTCATCAATTTTAAGCTTAGTTACTGTAGGTACTATAATCAAAATGCATTAACCACCATGACAGCTGGAACACAATACATGAGAGGTAGATTAATTAACCATACAGTCTACAGTATGTAGAATGGCCAAAGTGGCACCTTCCCAAGGCTGTAGGAAATTACAGAACACACACCATTACCCTAAAATGCTAATTCATCACAGTGTAAATGTGGTGGCCATCAATACCAGCAACGCCAATAACAATTAGAGAGTCCACAGAGAATCTTAATTCGTTTTTCAACAGACTGAATTTATGCAACGGTTGGGATTTGTGCCAGTGCCATTTTGAGAGTGTGGCTGAGTACAAAGAAAAAAGAAAAAAAAACTTTGGTCGGAGCCAAGTCTCTTCACCATCATGGCAAATTTTACTTTTATCTAAATGATTAATCTTTAGTACAGGAAGCTTAAATAATGTACTATTCAGAAGTTTGATTTTTTTAGTTAATAAAGGCTAAGCATGTATTTTATATGCTTTGACATAAGTCTAACTTTCTGTTAGACCTGACACGGAATGTCATCAGTCATGTGCAAAATTTAGTACTCCATCTTTTAATACTATGTGTTTTTGTGTAAAAACATAGAAAATCATTAGGCAAAAATAATATTAACCACTAATATAATAAAATAACATTTCTCACCATATCATTGTTTATTTGAACAAAAACAAAGCCAAAAAGAAAGAAAAAAAAGGGCAATACCAAGTACCCCTGTTTCAGTAGCTTGTACATTCACCTTTAGCAGCAACAACTTGAAGCAACTGTTTCTTGTATCAGTCTCTTTATCAGTCTCTCACATCATTGGAAATGCTGTGTTTTTATGGGTTTTTCGCTGATTTCGCTGAGCATTAAGGCCGCACAATTCAACTTTGGTTTGATTGGTCCATTGACATTGTTCCAGAAGTCTTGTGATTTTCTGTTCAGAATTGTAATGTTCAGATTATTATTGTTATTTCTGAGAATTGTACGGTCTGACCATAGTGGGGGTGTGTTGGAATGTGTAAATCCTACCTGTGAAGATTGGCAACTATCTTGGCAACTTTTTCACTGTAGAATGTTAAATTGTTGCTTTTATAACCTTTTCAGATATACGCTTTTTCAAGCCTGTTGTTTATGTCTTTCCCTCTTGCCTTGTGTTAACACACACCTGAATGCTCCAGACCAGCAAATTTCTGCATTTAGAGGTATGCACACCTGCTGATGATGAATTAACCAAGGGCTACAACCTACACTGTTAAATCGTTTAAAAACAGTAAGGAGGTACACTTATTTTCACATATAACAATAAATATGTATATGTGTGTACAATGTGTCACAGTGATTACATTCAATCTAAATTTGTTTAATTTCATTCATAACTCAATGCTAAACAACCTTGATTTCGATTACCTTTGCTCTGCTAGTGTTCCTTCCCATAGATTACTCTATTAAACAAAAAAATAACCAATGGATTAATCAACAACAACAACACCTTTTAGTTACAGCACTAATTTCTGCATATGCTATTTTGGATTGTTGAAAAATTGGGCATTGTCTTCAACAAATGTATTAAGCACAACAACATGTACACAGAACAGTCACAATGGCTCCATGCATACTACATCTTACATCATGTGTTAGTAGTAAACATTTCTCTCATGCAGTAGTTGAAAGATTAAACACAGCAATAAGTTCTGGCTGACTCCTGGGTATATTAAGTTTAGTCACTGTAAAGTCTGTTTAACTGCTTCTGTCTCAGGTATTACCAAATGGAAATAAAGGACAGAAAGAAATAAAAATTGTTATTACATTTCCCACTTTATGCTAACTGTCACTGCAAGACTTACAACACCTCTTGTCCACTGCTCCACAAGTGTCTGTGGTACAAATGCTTGTGAATTTCAATGTGTCACCTTGATTCTCCACACCAAGTGAGAAGAGAAGAGAAGAGAAGAGAAGAGAAGAGAAGAGAAGAGAAGAGAAGAGAAGAGAAGAGAAGAGAAGAGAAGAGAAGAGAAGAGAAGAGAAGAGAAGAGAAGAGTTTGCTGCTGCTATAGCTGCCACATCCATTGTGACCTTTTAATATTGAGCTGTCAGACTAAACATAATGGCTGTCATATTAAGGACAGATCAATCAATCACATTCTACTACCCTCTATTGCATTCAAAACCTAAGTATAGTTGACTTGTGCCACACAGACCTGCCAGATTACGTGGCAGAGGAAAAACAGATAGCAGAAATATTGGTGGCATACATTCACACAGCGACGTCTGAGAATTGTCCTTGTAATCAGTAAAAGAATTTCCTACAATGAAACACACACACTATAGGGAGCGATGAAAAAGCAACTGACACGACTTTGAAGGATTTTGTGTGGGTGGAGGAGAGAGCTTTCGTTCCTGTTCCTCGTCAGGCTGCAGGAGGAGGCGGGGGTGGGGAAAGGCTCAGACAGTGTGATTGAGCTGCTGTGACACTCGCAAGGTCAATTCTGAGTCTTTCCTGCGGTGGCAGCATTCTCAGCGTGGAGGAAATTTTAAATTGATGTCTAACTAGGTGGTGCATGCAGAGGGACCAACTAAGTTTGGTGTACAGAAGAGGAGCCTAAAAGAGTATTCAAAGTTCAAGTAGAAAGGACTGTAAGTGGTCAGGGATGACTGCCAGGAATGGGGAATATGGCTGAGGTAAGAAGACAGACAGATACAGTTAATACAAAGTACTAAAGTATTAAGAGCTGTCCTTGAACCTAAAACATATAACTTTGATAAGGATCAGTCTCATTATGATCTGTGTCCACTTTGAAAGGGTAGGAGCTTATCAGAGAACCAAAGGGGAATAAAAACCCATCTGTTTTCACCGAAAAAGAGGATTGAGCCGTTTTCAAACGGGGATTTACAGAGGTGCAATGCTGAGAAGCAGGTTTCACTTTTGCAGTGAGTGACATTCATTTGGTCTCTCGTAAAAAGAAGGAAGACAGAAGAAGCTGTTGGATGAGTACTGAAACGTTTTAACCTAACAAGGAAGACGTTGACATGCCGTGATCCAGATAACCTCACCTACATGACTGAGACTCTTCAGTGATAAGAAGAAATGAAGTCAGAAAGTAGAAAGACAGAACCAGTTTCAAAGTTCTATTTAAAAAATGTAAACATGTCTTCCCCTACAAATTATGCATTAATAAGATGAAGCATCCCTCAACATACAGTAATGTCAGATTTGAAATCCTGTAGACTTAGTCTCTGATATTATCAAAGAAGGACTTTTCCTTTTTTTAAAGAACTAAAGCTCTGTCCTTGAGCCAAAAACACAGATTCCATTGGGATCAGTCTCATTATGCTCAGCGTCCACTTTTAAAGGTTAGGGGCTTATCAGAGAACCAAAGGGAATAAAACCTATCTCCTTTCACTGAAAAGAAGGATTGAGCAGTTTCCACATGGGGATTTACAGAGGTGCAATGCTGAGAAGAAGGTTTCAGTTTTGCAGTTTGCAGTGAGTGACCTACATTTGTTTTTAATGACCTCTAGCAGAAGTCTTCAGTTAAAAAAAAGAAGACGACTAAAGAAGGTACTTGGATGAGTAGTGAAACATTTCAACTTAACTAGAAAGATGTTCAGATGCCATGACGATAAGGGGCTTCAGCTAAAAAGAAAGAAAGATGAATCTGTGGGCATTTCAAAATATATTTCTCTGTTTGATGGTTGTTAAGCAAACACAGTCCAATATGTAATTTATAATATAATAGATTCTATTATCTGGCCTCGCGGAGAGACTTTGGCTTAGCAAAATTTGACACGGTAAAGACAAGCAACTTTTTTGTAATGGTAAGCTGCAATACAATAACAAACAAGCATGTTTATTTTACAAAAGAGATAAAATGCATACCAATATATATGAATGATTTTTCACTAAAGAGTAAATCATAGAACCATTAGATATCAAATGCGCCTAAATTAGTTAAATATATTGCAGTCTGTCTATTTCTCTGAGCTACAGTATTTAAAAATTGTTAACAGTTTTCTGTCAGATTTGCTAAATGTAAATGCAAACATTGCATCCTGTACATTCCACTGCATTTAGGAAACTGCTGCAAGGTGAAAAGTATTGGTAATGGTGTGCATGAGTGTATGTCAGCTTAAAAGTCATAGCTTATGTTCGTGCCAAGAGCAAGTGCAGTCATCACATTAGACCTAATCACCTCAGCATGATGCAGCGAGAAAAGATCCACAACTTATTCATGCTCAGCTCAGTTATGATGGCCACTGAATGAAGTGGCCATATGTGTGGGTCAGCTCTTTATGAATTCCTCATGGCGACTGGAGCCTGGCAGGGGAGGATTATCCATGAAAACAGATGGGCAGGAAAAGAAGGAGGGAGCCATCAAACTGAGAACACTCGGCTGGGTGTCTCCTTATGGTAGAATGAATTACAGACGTCTGGCAGTGCTTAATGTCAAAAATGCACCACATTATCCTTGATTGATCATTGTTATATTGTCTAGACTCCATTAAATATATAGTAAACGCACAGGCAGTAGGAT
Organism: Helostoma temminkii; assembly: GCA_900302695.1. Lineage (NCBI taxonomy): Eukaryota > Metazoa > Chordata > Actinopteri > Anabantiformes > Helostomatidae > Helostoma > Helostoma temminkii. The sequence continues at coordinate 18,519 of OMLM01013942.1, read as the reverse complement.
GCAGAGGTACATGGTGGATAGGCACCACAGGGGGTTATTCATACTTCATTCATACTACAATAATGCTGTTACTGTCACTGATCTCTTGGCATGCACTGGTACATATCACTATGAAGCACTCTATCAGCTGAGCTGACTATTTTTTATATACGAACAAGTCTGTATGTGGTGACAGACACATTGTCTAATAAGTGTGTCTCCTTTGTTGTCTTTGTAGTAGAAATGCAGTAACAAGTGGCAGGTAATGAGCACACTAGCCTGAGATGATTTCACAAAAGATAATGTGTCTTTGTTTTTTCTTTGGCAAAGTTGGAGAGTGACAGCTCAGACTGCTTAAAAATTGCTGACCTATTATGCTGATCAGTTTTGTTTTGTTTTTTTGTCTATTTTTTGTCTATTTTGATCAATTGCATTTTGAATTGGTTATAATTATCCTCAACTCTGTTTGGACTGGGTCCGCACGTCCTGTGAAGACAGAGCCCCCAAAAATCATGGACCTTGAAGACTTACACACTTAGGAGAGTTGTAACTGGTTAAAGAAGAACAAATAAACCTGTACAAACTTTGTTCACAGGATCCATTTTGGCATAAAAAGCAGATGTAAAGTATTGCATTTGCATATGCTACCTAAGTTCTAGCATGCTGGCTCAGTGTCATGGCTTAGTGGACCACTTGATGAAACTGAGCTATCGTTAATGAAATCTGCTTCTATGTTTTTCCTTGCATGACAAGTCAAAATGCCTGTCATAATAAAAGTATATTCTCCTTTTTCAGATCAGATGCTACACAGATGCTACTACCTGCCTGCATGCCTATGCATGACTGTGTAACCATTCAGTCAATGTTGGTTGTATGGTTACATGATAAATAGTAGCCGGTGTTGTAATAGCACAAGTAAAACACTTGTCCAAAGTGAAAAGGCTATCCACTCCTCCAGGAATAAACAAGATGCTGTTCTGGCATTTTCAGTACAGTGTTGGATAATTTAGGGCCCTAATAACATGATACAAAAATTATAAATAGTCATGAAGCTACATTTTGACAATGTCCATCAATTACTGACTCTGTATTTTTTTAGCGGGTGCATACACACCTTATAGCATCTGTGTACACACTTATTTGTCCGTTTACAGATAATAATACCTCAATGCACCGATTGCTTTGCATAAATAAAATTGCAAACCTTGTAAGAAAAGCTACAGTCAAACTAAACATTGTATATGTGTGTTCCATTTATTATATTTTGTAAAACAGTCATTGCTGCAGCCTGTTTGCCTTGAGTTTATGTCACTGAATATGAGATTCATTTATTCAGTAATAATTCACTTTAGCAAGCAGTTCACCCACTCCCGGCACAACCTGCTTCCCTCAGCTCTAATGGCAGCCTAATTATGAATGGTAGATGGGTACCTAATAGGAGAAACTCCCTCTCACCGGGCCCAGGAAAGGGAAGGATAAGAAACAGGAGCAGAAGATCACACCTGTGTCTATTTGATACCAATTTACTGACAAATATGTGATAACCCTAAAAAATGCTTTTACCTCCAAGATCAGACCTGTAATTATTTTCAGAATATAATGTCAACTTCTCTTCCATCTTTCATTACAGGCTTTAGGCAGAATAAACCAAGCTCTTGTATTATGCAGCGGGAAGAGCTAGATGTAATAATATGTCGCTAAAGACAGGCAGTATCAAGATCATAAGCTCAACCACTTGCATTCCTCTCAAAGGATTCAAGAACTGGATACATTGTGTTTTCTATCTTCAATAATGGTTGACACAATCCAATGTTGTTTGGGATCCTGCAAATTTGTTGTTTGTTGATCTGATACGGTGCAGATGCCTTCAAACTAAGATTAAAACACAAAACTCAAAATATTTTGTTAGAACATTTTAGACTGATGGATTTCCAAATACAAATTGACATACAATGATATTGAGGATAAAAGCTGAAAATTCATTTACACTGGATCGAGCACTTAAAGTTAAAATTTAATGTTGGAAAACAAGTCACACTCAAGATCACCGTGAAAAAACTGTTTTAACCCATGACCAACTACCTTAACTAAATTAAGTTATGTTAGGAACTATGAAAGAAGGCAACAAAATACTTCTTGTCCAAAGCAACTGATAAGACATATCACACAAAGCTTCTCACAGTTAACTGAGAAGTTTCCAAGAATTGTGCTACCACCTACAGGCAGAGATCTCAGACGGACACAGTTCACAGTTAATCCTCATTGGTACACAGACCCAAAGAGTAAGAGTAAGTCAGCAGAAGACTGTGACATTAATCATTGTTTAGAATAAAAGCAAAAAGAGCCAATACCTTTTCTTTCACTGGGGACCAATCAGAGGTGCAGGAGGCAGCGAAGTGACACACACACACGCGCTCACACAGCAATACCCTGTCATCCATAATCTAATCTCAACTACGGCATGCTAATACATCACAATTACCTGCTCGGTCTGGATGGTGCCATTAGAAATACATTGTCTCCATTATCACAGAGAGGCTGCGTGTGTGTGTTCCTGTGAAAGTGTGTGCCCTCACAAGTGCAGATGTCTGTTTGAAACCTGAGGTGCTCTCAATCTTTTTGCAGACTATTTCATATTCAATTATGTTTTCCTTACATCACTGGGATTGCTGTATGTGTGCTAAGTCAATAATGGCCCAGATCACTTGCCTGGGGTGCAGAGAAGCATTAGTGACATTTAGGTAGTTAGCACCTTCATCAGAGGAAGGTGGAGCAAACATCTGAAAGAGAAGAAACAGAGAGGCATGTAGAGCAAGCTCGAAACCACAGTTTTATAGTGCTTAAATTGCTTTCTCCGAAATTGTGTTACAGCAGACTGCTAGTATTGCCATGAATGACACACCAAGTTGACAGTCGGCCAATGGGCCATTAGCGAGCATCTGCCGGGCTAGTTTTTGCAGTCTGCCCACACATCTGTTTTTCATCTATATAACAATATACTACCTCATCATATCCTATAACTGTTAAAAACATGTAATCTTCCTTAATATTAATCACATTTGAACATTTATTTTGACCTATATTTTAAAATAAATCACCTGTCCACAGGGAGGACACACCAGCTCAAATGCACAGGCTACTGGACGTGCAAACTCTGCAAAACTTCCAAAGCAAGAGAAGGCCCCACACAATCATACAGACACACACGCACACACTTACAAATCTACTGATGAGGTAAACTTACTGCTATTCTGCAGCAAACCTGAGAGGAGCCGTAAGAAGTGACATGCCAGGTCAGAAGAATTAGCACCTAAATGAACATCATTATTGTTGACACTTCATTAAATAGAGACCAAAAGAAGAGGGAGAGTAAGTGTAAGTCAGTGGGCATGTAGAACAGATGATGACGGCTCAGCTGGACAAATGAAGCACTCCACCTGCTATAACCTCAAACCCATGACATGTAAGGACACTTGTATAGGGCAACACCATGTTTCACATTCTTTCCTAAAGGCAAAATCCATAAGACAATATGGCATCTCCCGCCGGCATGTCGGCACCACACTAACTCCATCAAAATGACAAAATGATTCAAGCAACAGCAGAAAATAACTGCTAAGTTTGTTAGTTGCTTAGTTAAAAAAGGGCTGACTTTAAGAGGTTTATTAACAAGCCATACTTGTCCCATGTGGATGTTATCGAATACAAACATCTATAATAGTTAAAGGTTACTATAGTTCATGGATCACAGAAATACTGAAAGTGAATAAAGAAGTATCACTTAGTGGAACACACATTTTCAATATTACTTAACTGAACAAATAATTTTAGGTGTGATGTCTGCACAGACACAATATAAATGGAGCAAGTACCGTGTCTAACCACTTTAGTTTGTGTGCAATTAAGTGGTTGCTTACAACTTTGGAGTTTTGAGATCTGGCATGTGAGTCGCATCACCATCTAAACATCAGTGCTCAGCGGATGCTTTATAGATCACAAGTGAAAACAGAGATTTAAGCTTGTCAAATCTGATTTGAGATTTGTTTTCTTACCATTGTGAATAGGCAACACAAAGTAATGTTTTGGTTTGTTTTGGTCTCTTAACCAAGAGGCTTTATCAGTTTTATTGACAAGCTCAGTTACTTACTAGCTTTTGGATATATAGGATGTCACAGGCGCTTCCTGGTCACCACTCACACAAATTGAAATAGCCCTTAAACAGTGCCGAGACATAGAAAATACAGCTATTTTGCACAATCATGCTCATCCAATTGAAGCAATCCCATTCAAATCATCCTGTCATTTTTGGCAGAGCATGGGCAAGAAATGGGTTAAAAAGCATGCAATACAAACATAATGAACTGTAGCAGAAATTGGCCCCATCTCTCTTCACCCCACCCAGTACCTGAGAAGAAGGAAAGAACATAACCCAACTCTAGATGTCCACTGCAAGTGGGCTGCATATAACTGAGCCCTGTTCATCTATCAGTCTTGTCCACAAGTTCTAGCTCTTTCTCAAGCCAACACTGTATATACCTCTTTACTTGCTGACAGTTTCTTTGGACTGGGTTCAGTCCACAAAATGAAAATGATGTGTCTGTGAGATATGAAAAGACAGACAGAGTGAGGCTTATTCTACAAAAATAGATGCACTTTCATTTAGTATCATATCAGCAGCAGCAGAAGAGAGAAGACAAAAGAAGGGAGAAAAGATAAAGTGGGGATACTATTAGGTAATGACCTGATAATGTTCCAAAGCTCTGATACTATACTATGCTCTACTGGACCGTGCACAGAGAGACATTTTACACAACAAAAGTAATCTGTGATTGGCCAAAATAATATGACTGAAAATCAGTATAATTAACAAGGGTGAAAAGAGCACAGAGATTTGGTGAATAATCCATTACTTTACTTCTGGTATTATTCTGTAGATAACTGCCTTTTACACAGTATATCTGCCTTTTTTCCCCTGTGGTATGCTATGCATGAATTCTTAACATTGGTTTGTATCAACCAGTTAACAATCATGTAAAGCAGTAGATAATTATGGATTAGGAACATGAATATTATGACCAAGATAAAAAGTTTGCCTCTACTTTACCTCTAAATGTTTTGCACTGGCTTATGTCTTTCCTAGTCTTGCACTCCCTGTCCTTTCATGTCCTCCCTCTCTTGCCTCATCCTGTCTTGTTGCGACTTATCTTGTCTCACCTAGTTATATCCTTTCCCTTTCTTTGGTTTCATTTGATTGTACAGCTCGTTCCCTGCAGCCTCCACACATCAGTTTAAATTTAAATGTATCTGGAAAATGGCACAACTAAAAGGCAACTGATTAGCATAGTCGGAGAATGTTAATAACCCCCCTTTTTTTTCTTGGAAGTGTATTAGAAATGACACTTCCTTTTATTCTTTCATGCTGTCATGGGGAAACAGCAGGCTCCAAATATGACAAAGAAGTTCTCTGGTAAGATTTTTGGCGTACGGACATAAAGTGGGAACAAAAGCTAAGTTTGATAGGGCTGTATAATGTGGATCTCCTGGCTACAGGTGCTTGCATAAATATCTATTTGAAGCCTCAGGTTGGGATGAGCTGTGACTGGTTATTTTGCCAAGCAGTTGTCAGACCAAACATGCTGATGCATTAGGCTGATCAGAAAACATTTGCATACTGGTTTACACATAATTGAACCTGACTTGCAGTCATGCAAGTCTGAGCTACAAAGAGAACTCTTGCTGCCAATCTGAGATTTTCTACAGCATGTACTTAGTTTAACCACAGTAAAATGATCCTCTACCTCTCCTTTTTAGGCCCTCAGTGGATTTTTTCAGATATAGACAGCTTTCACAAGGCCTCACAGCAGAAAAATCTGAAAAAAATGCAGTTTGTTGGCTGATAACAAAATTACTTCAAGGAAGCTTTTTTGCAGTCCAGTCTGTCTAATATACTGGGTTTGAATGACAAGGCTATTATGACCAAGGATCTGTGCTCGAGTACGATACAAACAACATGAGCTGACTTTTTACAACTCTAACGATGTCAGAAGTGCACACACAAACCTCTCCATGTTACAGTACACCTTCATTTCCCCACTCCAAGCTGCAAAAACTTGATGTAAGGCTTCTGAGATCAAGTTCTGTTCAATCTCCCTTTCTAGTCCTCCTCCTCTCTGCTCTCCCCATTTAGCATTTCCACCTTTGGGGGTTTTTGTGCTAAAATGGTGTAAAAAACTTCAAGGCTGAAAGGTGAATGGATGCCACTCTTAGTAAATTGTCTGTGAAGCATAGTCCAAGAGCAAGAAATGGATGGAGGAAGAGTGAGAACATGAGAGACTAAATGTGACTAAGCACTAGAGAGTAGAGAAGAAAGGGTGAAAACAAAAGTTACAATAGAACAATTGGACAAAGACGTTAAAAGAGAGAAATAGAGAAATGGGAAAGAAAGTAAGATCTTGCTAAAAAATAGAAGTAAGAATAAAGGACTGAGGAGAGAAAGATGTGTCTGCCAGTCACTTCTCTTCTTTGTCAGGCCTGGGCTCCTGCTGCCTTCAAGGCCCAGATATAAAATGGTGTGAATCAGGAGGAAAACAGGGAATTGAGAGCTCCAGGGACATTGAAGAGTAACAGGAAATTGCACTGTGAAATTCTGACTCAGAAAGTTTGAACTTTTCTTACTCAGACAATCTGACTGAATACAAATTTGCAGTGTAATAGGACACTGAAATATTCACATATCTTGGTTTTCCCAAAGCATAAAATAAGTATGAGATGGATTTGGGTATTCCGTGCTGAAATGCTACACTACATACAGAAAATATTTATAGGATTTGATTTGTTGTGTCTCAGTGTGTCATTTTACTGTGGGTTTGTTTTTTGCTGCAGCCTGCAACACTGCCAGCTAGCGAAAAACAGCGGCCCAAAGTGAAAGTTCTCATTTCAAACAAACAGTGAAGCTGTCACAAAAAAACCTGTTGTGGCCGAATGCTGCAACAAAATGCACACATCCAAACAATGTTAGACATTTGTATAAACTCTGAGTCATAGGTCACTAAACTCTCAACACGGTAACTTCACATGATACATTTCCAGATATTGTGCCAAGTTGTGATGATGTACAGAGAGTCATGCACCATGAGGAGAAATTATGCTTTATGTCAGCGAGGGGCAGGGGGCATCTGTGTGTGGAAGGTATGTTATGACATATTAGAAAACTGAGTGGAGATTACCCTGACTGTGTACTGGGGGGCTCAAAGAATAAAAACCGGGGTAACTTGTGGCTTGGACATTTGCATTCTCACATGCAGCTCACTCATGTTATGTCTACATACCTACAGTATATTCAGGGCTCCAGTGCATGTCTGAAAGCTGTGCATGTCTGTCTTTGCAGCTGCTGTACAAAGGCACCGTCATGTTCATCACGTCAGCCAACAGTGGCTATTAGACTGGCTGTGTAGGTATACGTCACGAGTGACAAAGTCAACACGAGGGGCAAGCTGTAGCTGTAGAATTGAGTTTGTTTTGGTCCAAAGACAGACATCCAAAATTAGTTAGTGCCCCTCTGAATAATTCTCCCCTAACACAGCGTCCTCTGAAACATGTTATTTGCCATTTGCTCTGATCCTATTAAACTGCCGGGTTTGTCGCCAAGATTTAATTAAACACATGGTGTTAGAATTATATGTAAAATTAGGATTTACTGTACCATTACCTGTCTCACATAACACATAAAAAAGATTAAACATCTGTGCACATTCCTCCTGTTTCATAATTTAAGCCTGTCATGTAAAAGTTGTATGATAGTTATTCAATCTGACAGCTACTAGTCTGTCAGGCATTTAGGCAGCCTGTGGCTTTCCCCAACTCCAGGATTTGCCATGTCACACTGTACAAAGCAGATAAGACAGTGAAACAAACACATTTTCCACTTGAAGATGGTTGATCTTAAAAAGTGAAGAACGGCTTTTCTACTACATTAATGCTTATAACTTCAAATTTCTTCCTCGAAGCCTGGTTGATAAGTCCTCCCCAGGTCAACCCTTTTTGCAGTTAAAAATGTCAAAGATTTTTTATTGCATTTATTTATTTTAAATTGTGACTGTGAAGGCCAATGCTCATGATTGTCAGCAGATTTGGTAGGTTTTAGCAGGGAAACAAAGTAAACAAACTTGTGCTTGAAACTATAGTTTAGCCTATAAACCTGTAACTATTTTATCATTACATTATGTAACTACACCAGCATCTAAATGCAATCAAATTATATTTATGAGATTATTTGGCTGTTTAACATAGTTCAGAGTGACTAGACAATTAGCTATCAAATATGCAAACAGCTGAGGCAGATGGCCACCCACCCTAAACCTTGTTCTGCTGGAGGTTTCTTCTTCTGTTAAAAGGGGTTTTGCTCTCCGCTGTCTCCATTGCCTGCTCTGGTTGGATTTGTTGGGATTTTTTTGCATGTTTCTTGTTACAGTGCAACAAGTGGAACATAAACAATGGAAATGTGTTATTATTTTAAATATAGAGTAACCAGTAAAAAAAAAAAAACATGATAAAAATATAGCTGACGGATGAAACTTGAATACTGCCCCATTCTGACACCAAAACATTTAAATGATATTGTATCTTAGAATTTCCAGTTTCACCTAGCAGGCCTATGTAACATGATTTGCAGTTTAAAGGGTGACCAAAGCTGATATGAAGGATGGTGAGAGATAACAGAAGCATAGAACAAGCTGTTCCGTACTGTGGAAAGACAAGAGGATGCTGATATAATCTCTTCTTCATATATCTACCACACCTGCTTTTGTTCCCATGTGCTAAATTTATATCTCTACTAAATCGTTTCTGCAGCATTTATTCACACTGAGATTGAATTTTGCAAAATCAAGAAGAAGTGGGACACTATGTTCTCTCTTTTGAGAGGTTCTTCTTTATTAAAGATCAGAAATCCAGTATGTTAAATCAGAACTACTAGGACCTCAGTCTCGTGTCATCTCTTAACCTCTTAAAATTTTTAATTTTAATTCTCATGCCTATTTTTCCAGTAGGTAACTAGAGAAGGAAAATCATCTCCTTTTCATCACAGAAGGACTTTCTGTTCTGTTGTTAGCCACTGTAAAGTGAGAAAATGTGAAAGCAGAGGATACACACAAATAAGCATGTCTTTATTTGTTTGTAAAGGGGAAAACATTGCATACACAAACAACACAATGGCCTACATGCAAATGTCCACCTCATGGGCCGTTGAGCTCTAGATGGAGAGTTGGGTCAGGGTGAATTGGAATGAGGGGGGGACAGATTGAGGAAGGTGCTGGTGTCTTTTTGCAGGTTCGGAAGCAGCCTCCAGTTATTTCATTAGCCAGACAGGCTCACTGTAGGATACTCCCCAATACCACCTGTAATTTACATGGTTTCAAGGAGACTCTCTCTTACACACATACACGCACATGCACGCAAAAACTCAAAGAATTAGCTCCCTGTCAAGCATACACAGGCTGAGCCTTCCTGACAGACTTGCTGGGTGTGTTTCTTGCACCACTATGCTGCAGATTAGCTGCTATTTCACATCATCTATTCACACAGCAATACTGACCAAATTGAAGTAGGGTTGTTAATGTTATGTTGACATATAGATAACTAACTTGCCTCCGCATGTGGTACTATTGTGCATTGTGCTTACTGCACTGTCTGCAGGTGTGTGTACAGATAGCCTCACAGGGGAGAGTGAGTTAATAAAATTATGTTATCTTGGTGAATCAGTGTTAATGGCACACTGTCACCTGCTGGGGCTGATTGTTAATATGACCATGTGTAAGAAAAGAAATGTCATACAATAATTATTTGTTATTTATTTTTAACAGTGCAAGGATGTTTTTTTTTATTGTGATGATCAGTTCATAGCTGAAGTCATTTATCAGGTAAATGTTTTGGTTTTTTTTCCCTCTTTTCTCAAAATTGTATCACTGAATATTTATTATAGTTTAAAGACATCACTCTGATGTCTGGGAATTTTTAACTAATTAATCAGTGAATAGAAAGATAATCTAACTGATCATGGTTATAAGTCATTGTTATATAGTAATGTTCAATTTCCTTACATCAAATGCTACACTCTATAGAATGCACTGACCTTTATTAAAGCTACAGTATGTATAGGCTGCTTTTTAAGTAGAAATGCGTATCAAAACGTATTATGAAGGTGTGCTGTTGATGTGTTCCATGAAGTCAGACTCAGAGCAGAACTGGAAGTGGCGCAAACTGGCTTCTTAAAAGTTTCTTTTATCACTAATTAGAGAATTTCAATCATTTCTGATAACTTTATAAGTTTTGCAACTTCATATTTATTAGTTCCACTTAATTCTAACAACCCAAGTCAGGTCTGGTCTAAAATCTACTCAATATGTCAAAGACCTGAATGCACCATAGCCTATGTGTTGTCAGCTGCTGTTGACATGGTATGTGACCATTATTAGGATATAATGCTGCTCTTAGCCATTGTGTCTGCTTGTTATTAATGAATAGCATGAGTGCTGCCAGTTTTTTGTGTTCGCTTTCTGCTCAGGTCTGGTCAGGTTGACCACACTTAGGGCCAGGGCTAATGCTTGCATCCTTGTTGGGTTAGGTCTCTTTATGTTGAAAATTAATGTATTCATGTTGAGTCAAGTCCAGAATTTTTTGTAGAATGACTCTTGATGTTTGTGAGGTGTACCATTTTGTGTATTTTGTACATATTAAAATATTCAGATGTCACATTGTAAGATTTTCCAGGGACAGAAGACAGAAATTGCCTTTTGGCCAACTGTGGCATGTTTATTAACACGCTCCTGTCAAAGTAAACATTTCCAATGCAAAAAAAAAAAAGTACAAAACATAGGAAAATGCCACTTGTACATAAACTTTATAAAGTATAATGTCACAATCCTCACTGACCATTAGACAAATGATTACGGTGGCTATTACAAACAATGAACAGAAAAACAAGTGACAAAAGCTCTTGATTGATAAGATTGACTATTTTGAATGATCTGCATTTTGGAATGGGCTTAGTCAACTTCTACTACTTCTATCATCACTATTTAACGACCCACATTAATCTTTCAAGTCTACCTAAGCGGCTCCAACAGGAGTTATCATAAGCCCAGAGATTTCAAAATACTTCTTCTGAGCAGAGTGACTTATCTGATGCCAGAGGCTGGGAGATGTGTCAAATGTAGTAAAACGCACCAGCCTTTCCTTTGCACCTCTTATCCTGATATGCAGACTATGCAAAAGAGCCTTATACCCCACCCAGATTTATCTCAGTTTTATTTTCTTCTGTTTTTTTTTAGTTTTGCCTTGCTGTGACCCAGTTGCAAAGGTAATCTTTGTAAAAGATCCTCTCCTTACCCAACTCCCTGACCTACATATCAAGTCTGCCAGTCTCAAAACATTTCAACTATACCATACTGTATGCTACAGCCATATAGATATACTGTCAGGCTCCATTCAAAAATTAAATAGGACAAATGAATTTCTCATGCATTCAATATCAATTCCATTCAATAGCAATAGCTTAAAGGTTTATTGTCATCAGTAAAATATTGATGTGTGCGAGTGTGCTCAATGTCTTCCAATTGTCTATGCATGACCCAGGTTCAATATAATCAATAACTCATTCTCCTGACTTTCACCATTTGAAAATGACCTTCAAAACAGCTCCGCCTTCCTGGTTGGATGTATTACCCATTCACTAATGCATTCAATCACTTCTACTTTGCTGCTCTTGTCAGCTAAAAAATAAAAAAATTAAACAGCCTGTTTAAGTGCATGCCACAGCATCAAAATCAGATTTAAATCCAGACTTTAACTAGACAACTCCAAAACCTTAATTTTGTTTTTGTTTTTGTTTTGTTTTTTTGTTTGTATGTTTGTTTGTTTTTTGAGCCATTCAGAGATGGTTTTGCTGGTGTGTTTAGCATTATTGTCATACTGCATAACCTAAGTGCACTCAAGGTCATGAATTGGACATTCCCCTTCTGAATTTTCTGGTAGGGTGCAGAATTCATGGTTCCATCAATTAGGGCAAGTCGTCCATGTCCTGAAGCCCAAGACCATCACATTACCACCACCATATTTGACTGGTGATATCCTGAACACTCCCGGTAACTGAGGCAAGTGAGGCCTGCAGTTCCTTAGATGTTGCTCTAGGTTCTTTTATGACCTCCTAGATGAGTCATTGCTGTGCTCCTCTGGGAAGGGTCACTACTGTTTCAATTTTTCTCCATTTGTTGATAGTGGCTCTCTTTATGGTTCGCTGAAGTCCCAAAGCCTTAAAAATGGCTTTAAAACCCTTACCAGACTGATGCATGTTAATTACTTTGTTTCTCATCTTGAATTTGTTTAGATCGCGGCATGATGTGTTGCTTTTTGACATCTTTTAGCTTGCTTCACTTTGTCAGCTTCTATTTCAGTGATTTATTGATCCAGGTCTAGCAGTAATCAGGCCTGGATGTAGCAAGTGAGACGGAACTCAGCTGAGTTCATTCGTAATTTAGCAAGGGGGTGGCAATTACTTTTTCACAGAGCTAGACAGGTTTGGACAGCTTTTCTCACTTAATAAATGAAATTATAATTTAAACACTGTATTCTATATTTATTTGGCTTAGCTTTGTGTAATCCACAATAGAAATCATGAAGTTTGGAACAAATTAAATGAATGTAATAAAAGGTTTTAGCTTTTTTTTGGATGATGGTAAAGTAGTTGGTATATCAGTATAAGAGATTGGACTCAATCAAACGAATACAATGTTGTGTTTTCTCAATATTTGTAGTAGTAGTAACAAGTTACATTTACTTTGTTACATTAACTTGAAAAAATGTGCTTCTAAGACTAGTTTAACTGCACCATACTTTTTACTTGGGTAGATTTGTGATGAAGAAATTCTACTCTTACTCTGTTACATTGGGCTACACTTGAGTCATTACTTTTTTATTCTACACATTAGATATTCTTTGTTTTTGCCAGAGAGATGCCATAAGTGGATCTACCACATGACTCTGTTTCACCAATCAGATGTACTTACAATAATCACTTGACTCCGATTCACCAATCAGATGTTGCCACGCAGTCACATGACCACACACAGAATGCGGCGTGATAGTGGCTTAAACTCTTCACACATAGCAGACAGGAAATGAAAGCACTAGAAAATGGCAACTGTCTCCAATGCTAAAACAGTGGAGGATGAATACCCCTGGCCTCATATACAGAGCACGTGTCATTTACACACAGTGCAAAACAACAGCTATATAATATGTCTTCTGTCTGCCAAAAAAAAAAAAAAAACTGACATTTTAGCATACAAAAACTCAACAAGCCTGCTGTGCCTTTTGGTGGGCAAGTGAATATACAGTATAGAATATATTTTGTAGTTAAAGTAGTTTGCACTGTTCAAACATACATACATTACCTACTGTAGATATTAGTCTCAAATGTTTTGTGTTTCAAAAGTTTTATGTTGTAAAAAAGTGAGATTTGAAAAGTTGTGTTTCTTGTGCCGTAATTTGTTATTTTGTAAAGATGTTTTGTTTTGGCTCATTTTTTATTTTATTATTTGGAAATGTCATAATTTATTTTATATTTTTGTCTGATTACATAATTTCTTAAAAATAAGACATTCTGATCAGTTACTCACCTGAGTGGACTTTTCACCAAATACTTTTTTACTCTAACTTTAGAGTAAAAAGAAGTAAAAAGAAGTAATTTCTTGGATGACTACATTTTACTTCTACTTGAGTAATATTATTTTGCCACCCTTACTCTATCCACCTCTGCCAAAAACCATCAATTTAATCAATTAGGTTGAATACGGAAATACTAAATACGGATTTATGTTGACTGTGTCGCATTGTTTACATTTATCCCAGATGGTAGCAGAACAAGTCCTACCAGTAGTGTCAAATGTGTGGGACACTTGAAACACTTTAAAGACTTAATAAAATGGTGATCTGTGCTTTTCTAAAACTGAAACAGCCTAACACTGCCACAGCAGCACAACTGCTATGCACAAGCATCTAACAACAAAACATCCCGGGGCTCTTCAACCTCAAAATGATGAGACAGCAAAGCATGTATTTATTACAGTTTTGTCTCACTATTGTGTTTCAGACAAGAATTCATCGGAAAAATCCCTGGAGCAAATGCTAATGTATGTATGGCAACACTGCTTTCAGCTTTTTAGCATTTGCAAGTTGTAAGTAGCTTGTCTATGTAAATGTAAAACTAAACAACATTGATTCCCATTAACTCTGCGCTGGACATCAGCATAAGGAACCTTTCGCACATAATACAAACACATTTCTAATTACGATGAGCACTAGCCATTTCAGCGTTGACAGCCCCTCATCACTGTCATCTGCATTTTAATAATGGCCAGAAACCAAAAGGCTGTACCTTAAATATGGCAGTGGATGGAAAGCAAGCAATAATTACATTTTTTTCTGCAGATATATCTAAAACTCTGAGTTAAATTTGGATGGAAACCTTGCTAGTGAAAGCCAGACAGAGTGGCACAAAGATAGGTAGTCAATACATTTTGAGCTGAGTGTCATGCAGCATGTTGAACTAAAAGAATTATGTCCTGATGTTAACATACTGATAACATACTGATATATTTTCCTTTTTTTTAAGGATGAAGCTTCTGATTGCATTTCTCTTTATACATCAGCAAGAGAAATGCGTTAAAACCGCCTGTCCACATGGCGCTGTTAGCCTATATAGGTATGGTATGTGGTATATGGCTTGTGACCCAACAGAGTTGTGGGTACATTTAATGTGTCAAGGTGGCAGAGGAGACCCTGGTGCAGACATTTAAATCTGCCTCTGTTACAATAGATGGCCTTGCTATGCAAAGCCTTCATGATACACAGCCACAAAGCTTTAGTGACTAAGTGTGCATCACCCAGGAGAATTAAGAAGGGACAAGGCCTCGAAGAATCATTCTGGCAGGTTCTGAATTATTGTCTTTTCCCATCTGGCTCCCCTTTGCTTTTCTTTCTCCTCCATCCGTGGCTGTGAATACAGCCAAACCCCCCTTGCTTTGCCTGGCTGGTTGGCTGGTATATTTCACCCATGCAGAAAAGCCTCGTAGAGGTTTAACGGATGGTTTTGTCTGACTTAGAGAACTAAACATAAGGGTTGTGCCAAGAAGAAAACATCATTCTTAGTTGCTGGTGGTTTCTGTTCTGTTGGTTTCTTCACTTTATCAAATGTAAGGATGTGGTGTTTGAAATTAAAGTCTACAGGTAGAAACAAACCAACCAACCAGTGGAGAAAAAAAAAACAGGTAGGTTTGAGTATTATCTCCAGTCAGCATGACCTGTAGTTCCCAAGAACACTGCAAAGCTTCAAAAGTGCTACCATCAGTTCCTGCTTGAGGAAATTGGACTGTGCTGGCTCTCTTACAGCATACAATACAAAAATTGCATTGATTTTACTATACTTGAGTGAGAAATTATTTCATCCCACCCCAGGCTGTATATATATGCCATACAGGAGGCATTCTCAAAGATAAATTTTAATTCACACTCTTACACAGGCACTATGGTTGTTCCTATAAAAGCTCCTTTAATTTAACTTTTCCATTACAAATGACAGAGATTTTATATCTCAATAGTCTTGGAGGTGAAGAGAAACTGGTTAGGGAGGCTATGCACATTGAGGTTGAGATTGGGTTTTTATATTTTATGTTTGTGAGCATCTCTGCCTGTGTGCATGGAAGTGTGCAAATTCAAGAATGTGCATGTTATCAGTGGGTATAGAGTCAGCTCACTTCGTCCTTATTCATGCCTTCTTTCCCTTTTTTATATGCAGTGCAGTGCCTCGACATGAAAAGAACTATCCTAATTGGAGACTACTCTCTATGCAGGTTCCGTTCCACATTGCCATATCAGGAATTCACAGAAAATAATGATAGCATGGGACAGTAAATGGAGAAGGGCATGTGTGTTTGTGTGCATACTACAAATCAGTGGAAAATAAATGAGAGGCTGTGAAAGTGGAGAGTAGAGGGGAAAAACTGAAACAGAAGATGTGGTTGTGGCTAAACTGTCCTCTCCCATTTTCAGTCTGAATGATTCCATTATCTTGACATAATCCATCCAAGATCTGCTTATTCTCCATTCCAGCTCTGAAAATTTCACAATGAACGAATCGGTTTCTGTTACTGAATCTCAATCAGGTCATTGTCTTAATTCAAGGGCAAGTGTGCTAAGCCAGCACTCGATAAAAGCCAACTACAGGGCCTTGAGGACATTGATTATAAAACCCATTCATTACTGTACAGATGTTCTGTTCTTCCTTCTCTCTGCACAAGCACACAACCTCCATTGTCCTAACATTCTGTGCATCTTGTGACCAGTCAAGCTACCTAAGGATGTGGTCCTTCTGAGCCTAAGAATATGAAAGTTAAAGGCAGGCTAAGGTTACAGATTTGCTTGGCAGCTTAGTTTGAGCCAGGTGCTTGGTCAGATATTGAATGAGATTTTAATGTGGTTAGCATACATAAGAACAGCAATCAATCCACCCAGAAGATGACTTTGGCTATCACGGGAAAAGGGCAGAAAACAAGAAAGGATTGACAGGCTGAGAGGGCAAATAGATGGTGAAGAGGACAGCATAAAAAGCAAAAGTGAATCTGCAAATGACTGGAGAGAAATAAGAAAAACAGAGAGACTGGCATGATTTAAAATGAAACAGAGAGACAGAGAAGAAGAGTGAGAGTCTGAAAGAGAAAAAGCAGAATGAGGCATAGGAGAAGAGAAGAAGAATGCAAATAGGGCAAAAAAAAGAAAAGGAGTAAGAAGAAAAAAGAGCAATGTCTGGTTTAAAAATGAAACACAATGAAAGAATTTCACCAGAGGCACATATTGTCTATCCAGAGCATTTCTTTTTCAGCACCATCAAAGACAGCAAAACTTGCCGATGCTGCTCTTTTCATCTCACCATTCTATACTTCTGTTTCTCGCCAAAAGACCACTGAAATGGCTGACATTCAGGCGTGACCTCATTGTAGATTTCTGAATCTGTTATTTCTGCTGCCATAAAGCGGGTTTCGCTGTCTCACACCAGCAATACCCAGCAACCTCTGTTGTGAAATTGCACTGATCTGGGACAAAGATTAATCTCCTTATCTCTTTTAATGAATCCAGGCCCAAGGGTGTGCATATTATTAGCTTTAAGACCTGTGGTTTAATATCACTCCACCAGATAGGACTTCTCAACACACACAAAGACTTGATACCTTTGGTTTCATGTGACTAAGAGATGATGGTCTTTTTCACAAAACCCATGAGGGAGAGTTTGAGGAGGTGCAACTTTCTCACTTGGCAGTGATTTAGTATGTACCTCACATGAGCTTGGCTCTATGCAAGCTCATGCAAATGCAAGCATTTTAGCAATGCATTATTGTGGCGACAAACCATAACTGAAAACAACTTTGTACTGGTTCAGAGTTGGTTCAATTCAGGAGCAGTTTAAGAATCTATTTGCTTTCTCACTACCTAGAGAGCCATTGTAGACCACGTGATTATGCCGTTATATACATACATCTCTGCATTCACAGCACAACTAACATGAAGCAAAACTACACATTGTACAACTCCAATCACTACTCTGCACTTTTTACTGTGAAATATATCATCAATAAAACTCTCATAGGTTTAAGGACATCAATTTCATCCACCCAAGACCTGTCAGTCAACTGGATGTGCTGTCCACCATGAAAAGCCATCTGGCCCGCAGGTGAAGTAAGCTGCACCCATAAAACAACCACAGTTGCTCGAGGAGTAGTTGGTTGAGAGAAGGCAATCGGCAATAAAATCTGAAATGTAAACATTGAGAAGTGTTATTTTGACTTCCAGGGTACCTGTGCATCTACAAAATACATTCCAATAGCACAATCAAAAATGGTCTGCGGAGGCATTTCCTTGGAGGGGCCATACAGACATCTATGTGCTAGCCAGAGGTGCCCTCACTGCCATTAGGTGCTGGGAAGAGATCCTCAGACCCATTGTAAGACCATATGTTGGTGCAGTGGGCCCTGGGTTCCTTTTGATGCATGACAATGCTAGGTCTCATGTAGCTGGAGTGTGTCAGGAGTTCCTGCATTATAAAGGCATTGATGCTATGAACTGGACTTCCCCTTTTCCAGACCTGAATTCAATCAAGCACCTCTGGGACATCATGTCTCGTTCCATCCACCGACGCCACGTCTCACCACAGACTGTCCAGGAGTTGACTGATGCCCTGATCCAGTTCAGGGAGGAGATCCCTCAGGAGAACGCTTATCATCTCATCAGGAGCATGCCCAGAAGCTGTAGGGAGTGCATACAGGCACGTGGAGGCCACACACACTACTGAGCCACACTACTAATGCTTTTGATTTTCATTGATCATTCTTCTTGTTATTTTTTTCTCAACACATTCCACTATGTAATGAATAAAGATTTTATTCATTGACGATGTGTTGCCTTTACGTTTATGAGCAGTGTACATACGTACAC
>OMLM01013935.1:0-14779 GCA_900302695.1 Helostoma temminkii | reverse complement strand
GCATGCTCCTGATGAGACGACAGATGTCTCAGGTGGATCAGGGCATCAGTCAACTCCCGGACAGTCTGTGGTGCAACGTGGTGTTGGTGGATGGAACAAGACATGATGTCCCAGAGGTGCTCGATTGGATTCAGGTCTAGGGAAAAGGCCAGTCCATAGCATCAATGCCTTCATCATGCAGGAACTGCTGACACACTTCAGCCACATGAGGCCTAGCATTGTCATGCATCAGAAGGAACCCAGGGCCCACTGCACCAGCATATGGTCTTACAATGGGTCTGAGGATCTCATCCCGGTACCTAGTGGCAGTCAGGGCACCTCTGGCTAGCACATAGAGGTCTGTGCAGCCCTGCAAGGAAATGCCTCCACAGACCATCACTGACCCACTGCCACCGGTTCTTCAACAGAGTCTCCAGACTCTGTCAAGTCTGTCACATGTGCTCAGTGTGAACCTGCTCTCATCCGTGAAGAGCACCGGGCACCAATCGAGAATCTGCCAATCCTGGTGTTCTCTGGTAAATGCCAATTGGCCTGCACGGTGCTGGGCTGAGAGCACAGGCCCCACTTGTGGAAGTCGGGTGCTCATACTACTCTCATGGAGTCTGTTTCTGACCATTTGAGCAGAAACATGCACATTAGTGTCCTGCTGGAGGTCATTCTGTAGGGCTCTGGCAGTGCTCCTCCTGTTTCTCCATGCACAAAGGAGCAGATAGCAGTCCTGCTGCTGGGTTGTTGTCCTCCTACGGTGCCTATAGTGTTGCATGGACATTATTTAGGAACCTAAATTCCTAATTCCTAAAAACCTAATTTAGTTTGTTAACCAGGGTGTTTCATTAGTTGAACCAGGAAAAGGTTATCCCTTCGGTCTTGCCACAAACATGAGATCACAGAGTTGTCTAAATTATCCCTTTATTGATGTATTGAAAATTCCTCCTGAAGCTATGGAGCCTTGTTCAAACCATCCAAAAACAGTCCTGACCACATTTTACCACACTGAAATTTTATTTTGAAATGGAAAAAAACCAACACATAATTTACACATAATGATAAAATGAAACCATATTTTATTAATTTGCAAATTAGTTAAAAACTGAAATCTTTATTCAGGCCCTTACATAAATACTTGAAGTAAATACAGCACTGAATTCTCTTGGGGAAGTCTCTTCAAGCTTCACATAGGAAATGTCTGTGAACATCCATCTTTAGGTCTCTCCACGGACAGGGATTTCAGTTTTCAATTTTTAATTAATTTACAAAATAAAACTGTTTTCATTTTCTCATTTTTTGTAAATTGAAGGAAAAACATATTTAATGTGCTAAATGTTCATAAAATGAAAGGATTCAATACATTCACACATTCTGAAGCAGCAGTATATGTGAATGACTGTGTGCTACACAGGAGATGTAAGACAAAAACAAACAGAAATGGTGTCATGATACCCGTTGATGATAGATAATGACCTTTACTATTTCAAAACTGAGCGCTGACAAACACTTTAGTGATTTGACATTCGTGGCTACAGTTGAATCACATGCCACCATGTGTTCATAAGACGCTTCTAACTGGTAACAAACATACAGTATACAACACATATACATTTGGCTTGCAGTTTGCTATTCAAATCCACCACGTGTACAACATCAACATAAAGCACTTTAACACTTTAACATTCAGAGCTCTAACACATCTTGACTGAGACAAACAGATTTGATTCTTCTGGGCTGATTCTTTTCGACATTTTGCATCCAGTGTTAATGGGAAACTTGCACAAAAGGCTATGTATAGAAAAGAAAAAAACAGCTGAGAGCAAGTTTCCTTTCTTGTGTTCCTCAAAAATTATTTGTCAATAGTAAATTGATGTTACACATGTTTCTCTAAGGCAGAAAAAGTCTCATTGGTTGAGTTAAACTTGAGGAGGCTGAGCCAAAGAACCAGTTTGTACAAGTCCGCTTGTATGATTATGACACCAAACTCCATATTAAAGTCCAGCTTATTGTAACATGATTGCAACCTTGTTAGCTACATTCCAGTCAGTGTTTTATAGATAACCTAAAGAGCCTCTTGGCATCGAAAGGTCACTTAGTTTAACCAGCTTGAAAGCTTCTTTACATATGCCATGGATATGCAACTTATATCCAAATAGTTAACAAATTAATTGTACAACATATTTTCTATCTCATATCTGCAGCCAATTTAACATCAGATACAATATTGTAACTAATGTTTTGTGAAGTACTTAACTAATACTTATTTGATTCATTTACTCTTGGATAGAATATGTTTTAAACCAGCTACTATTTGAAAATACTGCCATTTATCTTATGTGTGATCTTGAATATATTTGCAACATATTCAAATAATCATCATCAGGTCTTAGTGGTTCATGGAGTCTAATAGAACTGAAGATTTGAAGGAAGATTTAAAGGCAGGCTGGATAAAATTTTTTCCTTTAGCATCAGTATACCAGACTTCCTAATATTTACATTATCCTCATGTATCTCTAAACATTTAGTGACCTTAGTAATAAAGCCTGTGGTTCAGTGGCTCTGTACTCTGTGGTTTAACACAAGCAAATTATTTCTACCTTAGCAAAATGTTGGTGGATCAAAAACTGCAAGAAAAAGTCAGTCAACTGTTATGATTATACAGATACGCAGATTGAGCTCATGCTGCTTATACAAATGCCCATGAGAATGTTCCTTAACATGATTATGGGTGTAACAATGTTGCAGTAAGACACTGTAAACACTAAAAAAACTAACAACTGAAGTAAAGAACATGCCCAGTCTCTGATGAATTTGTTTTCTTTCTCTTCAAGCATCATAAAAAAACAAACAAAAATAAACATGTATTATCAAATGAGGCGCCTGGTTGCTACCAGCAATCAAATATGGCTCAACCTGGAGCCTTTGACTAGTCACGGCCAGGATGGAGCTACAAGTTGAATAATATATTATTAGCCAGGACTGTCGCACACCTTCCAGGAACTACTAACAGTTTACAAAATGCCTGTAATATTAATTATTGTAAACACAACCCATGGCTGCAAACGACAGCAGAGAACTACAGAAACCTGATAGGTGCAGTACCAAAGTCAACAGGTGATCAGAAATCAGCCGTCAGCAGACACTGTATATGAGAAGCAAGGTCACACTGTAAACACAGACTTACAGCATCCACTCTGTTCCAGCTTTGGCATATATTAATTACCTTACTAATTAATAGCACAGTTGGTGTTAATGATTCTGTAAGCAGAAGAGGATAACGTACATCTGAGGAAAAGCATTTTTGTTTGCTTTTGATTTATATTTTTAACTATGCTGAAAACTAAAATAAAATGTGGAAAGTTGGTCACATTGCTGGAAATCCTCCTTTCTGACCCCCAGGCTGGTTTAAAGCCAATGTGACAGATACAATAAGCAGTCTTAATGGTTATAGCACAATACCAGTATTATGGTGTAATAATAAACGCACAAAAATCATGCATCATGCAGGCAGAAGCAACGACTGCTTATGGCATTTGTCATAAGGGTCTAGGCGGCATTGCCATTGTTGCTTTGGAAATCAATGTGTGCATTTTTCCTGCTCTTCTATCAGTCTGTAAACACAGTTCATTTTCTTAAAGTTGCTCTCTCGTATGGCGATCCCTGACAAAGTCATGTTCCTCATTTTACCCCCACTGAGCGGAAACATAAGAGGAAGCAACTTTCAGCGCTGTAGAAGTCCTAATAGCTGATACTAAAATGCTCCCTGTAACTGCAATGTGTGCATCCGATCCTGTGGAGATTTCAGTCACACTGAGCTGGGTGAATGCAGAGTTTTCTTGCAACTGTCCTTCTCCTGCTCAGTGAGTATGTGCTCCTCTATCTGGAAGTGGAGCATAATGAGGCTTATTGCTCCACCTGAAGGCTATCAGTCTTGCTGGTGGATGCTTTGCAGCTGTTCACCTCTTCAAATACCAACTCTATACACAAACAAGAGAAAGGAAAAAAAGCATGTTTAGGATCAGTTTCATTTATGAAATTGCGAAAGTGCTTGCTTGATAATTCATTGTCACAACACAAAGAAATTTAAAATGAAAAATGAGACATTTCTGTTCCAGGCTTTTTTTCAGTGTGATAATAATTGTGCTTGTTCAGCCTGGAATACTAGTCTATCAAAGAAACTCAAAATTAGGATCCAAACCATGCAAAATGATGCACTATGGCTCATCTGGTCTGGGACGTTTCATAAACTACAAAACCCCTTGCTGAACTGAAATATAATAATATTTATGATATTAGGAATGGCATCCTTCAAACCCACATTGCTGGTGTGGTCAGCATTCCTGCAGCCATCATACAGGCTTAAACTCAAAATTGCTTAATTCCTAATGTGACAAGCTCCATAAACTAGAGCTCATTTTGGATCTCTTGTTAATGCAATTCTTTCTTCTTCTGGAAATCAAAAATTCCCAAACTAAAGGTTGGGAACAATGGAAATTAAGAAATACACAACATCTGGAGAGTTTCAAATGTGATACATTTACATTTTATTTCAAAATAAAGCTTCACCTTTCCACTCTTCTAGAGTTCGATCCTTGCTCTCTATTGTTTGATCATAAGGGGGGGCCTCGGGCTCGTCGTCTGGATCATGGTACTGCGAGAAGTAGGGATGGGACAGAGCTTCACTTGCTGAGATTCTCCCATCACAATCCAGAACCAGCATGCGCTTTAACAGATCAACAGCTAAAGCAGAGACAGAGGCACACTTGTTAAAGAGGGCTGGGATATGTAGGAGGTTGGAAATAAGTTAGGGGGGCTGTAACTGTATTTCAGATTTGGACATGGAGAAGACAAGAAGGAGCTATGGAGCCACAGCAGCATCTCGAAGCTTTTCAATTGAATTTCAGAAGAAAATCTAATCTGTGGTGCAGCACCCACCTAGTGGATTTGCTCCTCTGAAGATTTTTTCCAAGTCCTGCTGGGGCATGAAGGGCAGAGATTGGATATACTTCTGTGCCTGCAAATAGAGGCCAGCGTTAAACTCATGACATGTCACCATTTGGTGTCAACAGTCAGTGATCGATCACCCCAACACTCACACATATTGACTCTTCAATCACTCAGCGAAACCACTAATCAATAAGAACAAACAGGTTGCCTGCATCATCAAAAACAACAACGCTGTGTTCTTTTACATTCCCAATTATCCCGTGTTTCATTCTTCCCTCCCTTACATGTTCAGAGCAGATCTTCTTTAACAGCTCTGGTGTGGGAGTCCCAACCACCTCCATGATTCTCTTCAGCTGGTCAATGTCTTTGTGCATGAAGGGTTAAGGGCTGTTAAGACTTGTGAAAAGTCATCAACCAGTACTGTAGGATTTGGATTGTTATATTCTGATGTTATATTCTGTAACTACGACTGTATTCAGACATGACTTTCTGCATCAACACCCACTTATGTGAAAGGGGGAAGAAAAGGGGAAGTGTGTTTACACAGAGAAATTCAGGAAAATGATGCAGTGTTGCGCTTCAACAAAACCTAATCTCATCTCCAATGTTACATCATACAGCAGGGCTTTGCATTGGCTAAATAAGTACAGGAAAATGCTGAAAAATCCTGTTTGTGAATGTGAATGTGAATGACACATTTCTGCTGTTTACCCCCATTATTGCTGTTAATTTAACATAGTTGCTGCTGTGGTAACTTTCCAGATTTGTAATATCCTGTCTGTGAGTATTACAACCATCTGTGCTATGTATTGTCCCATAACAAGCTTTTAAATACATAAACCCATGATCATAGTTCCTTCCCTCACCACTACAGTACATGAAAAGATGAGTAAATCAAATGTCGCCCTTCTTTTAGACACTGGATACAACAACCTAGATAATTCAGTCTTTTGTTATTCATGCAATTCATCCCCCGTTTGTCTCTGTCGATGCCCCTCCCAGTCAGAGGGGCCGGATTGTGATGCAAATCCACAAGAAGTCTGCGTCCACAGGGCATTTACAAAAGTAATGGGAGGTTTGTGGTAAGAGTGAAACATAGCTGCAAATTGTGGTGGACTCTGTTGCTGCTAAAGGATACAGTCAGTTCCAGGAAAAAGGACTTTTCCTTTCAGCAGCTCTCCCATAATGCATCCTACTGACCAAATATCAACTGAAACAGAAACACAGCATGTTTAATGCAACTAGCATTTAATGACTTTGCCTTTTAAAAACAATATTTAAAAAAGTGGGTTAAACGTGAACAGTCTGACACCATCTTACCATTCTGATTGTAGTGCATCCAGTTCAACATTATCTCCGGCGCTCGATACCAGCGAGTCGCTACATAACCTGTCATCTCGTCATCCGTCTGCCTCGCCAATCCAAAGTCAAGGATCTGCAGAAGAGGTACAGGTTTTCTAACGGGTGGTGTTCATACTGCAAGCTGGAGATGCAGGATTAAACTGAAGTCAGTCTTACCCTCAGCTCACAGTCCTCATTTACTGCAACATTACTTGGCTTGAGGTCCTGGGATAGACAGTAAAGCAGACTAGATTAAAGGTCATCTGCAGAGAGCGGGATGGATCTGTCTCTGTTTATTATCCAATTCTGAGTGTTTCCACTGCATTTTACTCAGTATACTCATAGAAAGCATTAAACACAGTTTATATGTCACATAGAGAAGAGTCAGGACCACACAACGGTGCTGTCACGTAGTGTTAAAAAAAGGTGATAAGTTACTACTGTAAATAAAGTACTCCATCAATTCCACAGTTGATGGACAAAATGACAAGAAGGGCAAAAAGAAGGCACTCACTCTGTGGATCAATCCTGCTGAATGGATGTACTGTTCCACAGGCGATGGGGAGGAGAGAGGAAAGAGGAGAGAGATAGAGGATATAAGGGGAAGAGGGGTCAACGGTGCAGTTCACCATATTTGCCTCTGCCTGCTTTTCACTGTCCCATGGTAACCAGGCTGAGAGGACAGCCGGTCAGCTCTGCTGGCTGCTGTACTGATTAAGTGTAAGCTGGCAAATACTGGACACAATTCAAAAAGAGGAACAGCATGTCAATTTCGGAAAAATGTAAATGTTGAATATTTGTGCCACGTATGATTTCCAAGTTCTGTTTCTGCATTCATATTAATTACGGTAAACTTCAGTGATTCCCAACCATGGTCAACAATTTTTGGAAATAATATACCTTATAATTTGATTTAAAAACATATATACAAGTCACTTTGAACACATGAACAAGTCTTACAGCTGAGAGTGTGTGAAAACCAGACACAGTACTCCATAAAATTTGTTTATCACTAAAGAAAAATAATTGCTAATCCAACTTGTGCAACACCAAACCAACAGCAGAACTGCATAGATGAGTAGTGTTGAAACTGAAGATCAGTTCAAATCAACATATTGTCAATGTCAACAAAGAAGTACTTGATTCATTAGACAAAGCCACTTGATTACTGTCTGTATACTAAGATAAAATGCACATTATGAAGCATTTACTTGGCATAGAGCAGGTGTATCAGTAAATTACCTTGAGGCCGCGGAGCAGCTGGTAAATTAAGAACTGCACATGCTCGTCTGACAGCCTCTGAAATTTAACGATGTTATTGAGGTCTGCACCCATTAGGTTAGTCACCAGGTAGCTGGAAAATGGAGAGTGCATGAGTGAATTGGGGGGTTGGGACATTTCAGATAGAGAAGAGCATGCTGTCATGGCAACGGAAAGACGTCTCTACAAGCCTATAAAGCCCCAGGATCACCACTGATACCATCTCTACCATCACTATAACCTTTAATAACAGAATCAATATATTTCTGGTTCAAAGTAGTGTATAGCTTGTAGTAAACACTTACAGTTCATTGAAGTCTTCTAATGTTGCAGCAGGTGTGAAGACATCCAACAGCCCTATTACCTGCAGAGACAAAGACAGAGACAAGTCAAGCGGATCAATAGCAGAGATGAGACATGCAAAGAGCTGCGTCTGTCTGTCTCCCAGGGTATTATTATAAGGAGCACTAACGTTCTCGTGTTTCATGTGCTTGAGCAGCCTGAGTTCCCGGTACGAGCGGCGGCTGTGGATCAGAGACTGAAAAGGCCTGGACAGTTTCTTCACCGCAACTTTCTGCCTTAAGGCGACATCATATGCTGAACTGGAGAGAGAAAAGGAAGAAATAATAAATGTCTTAGTGTTGCCTACTAAAACACACATGAATTTCTTACTGTAATCAGTAAGCCAGTATTGTGTACTGTAAGCAGAGACATTGATAAGTTGAAGTGAATTATTCCAACTGCAGCACCTTGCATGAGAAAAAGCCTTTAATATTGTATAACATATTCACCATGTCTTTATGGTGAAACTACAACCAGCAAACAGTTAGCATAGCTTAGCATGAAGCCTATTACACTTTTTAGGAAACTGTACAAACACATTTGGACAAATTGAAACTGGTTGTTTCCCCTGTGTCACAACTTCACCAAACATCTATATTTTAGTGATGAATGTGGAGAAACAAAGAGACAGAAAGGGTGACAGAAACACTGAGAGAGACAGGGACAGAGTTAAAGAGGTTGTGAAACAAGAGATCAGAGTCAGATATTGTGCCATGGTTCATTTCATCTGCTTCTTTTGAAATGTAAATGTCATTGTGCATGTCGAATGCTCAGCCCTGCTGCTACAGATGCTGCCGCTCCCTTTGTGATGCCTATGTCTTTTCAGCCTCTGCCTGCTTTTTAACACTTGGGGTAATAATAATAATAATACATCCATCAGAGAGCGGAACAGACAAACAGGAAGGAAACATGAGTGAGAATTGAGAAATGCTGCAGAGCACTGCAGAAACAAGAAGTAAGAAGTGAAACACTGACTCAAAAAGGAGGACAAATAAAGTGGAGTAAGAGTGAACAAGATTTATATTGTATGATGTAAAACTCAAATATGTGACATACAGTTCATCCAACAGATGTCTGATTACTTACAGGGGAAGTCCTTACTTACACTTACAATTTCTTCCAGTATAATTAGGTATATTAAAATTTTGGTAAAATCACCTTAAATTTGACAAAGAATTTCGATTTTTCAAGATATCTTGTTCAGCAGTTTTCTGTAGAAAAACCAGCAACATGGTGCCTGTCAGTTTTAGATAAAATAACCAGACAGCAGCATGTCTGTGGATAATACAGCAAATACCCAAACATGTACCTGAGGAAACTGACACAACAATCATGTCAGTTCCATAAAGCTTTACATTATTTGGAACATTACAGACATCGACCTAAGGCAAAAAGCGGTTTTAACTGTTTTTCACTGTTACATAATTATGCATAAAAAATCAAAAAAATTATATTACATTTAATTTACAACAACTAATTTCAGTCTGAGCAGGGAAAACTGAAAGTATAAAGGGTCCACATGCAGGCCCAGAAGCACAGTGCAATCATTTTGTTAAAACAGTTTCTCGTCTGGCTGTATTTTATTTGGCCGTGTTTCATAGAGGCCATCTGTACTTTTATAAAATGTATCCAAACTGCACTGAGTGCAGTTGTAACTGAGGAGTCTTTGTAAAGTGATGCAAGGGTTCTGCAGTACATTTTCCTTTCTTTGGGACACTAACAGCTTAGTATCATGTTCGATTTTCCTAAAAATCCAACAATTCGGTTCACAGCAGGTGCAGTGTTCACCAAATGGCGCATGTGTCCCGTTTTGTCACATTATAAAACACATTATGAAACATAAATAAATATTACTGTATCATTTCATTATAATGCTTACATGCTTGAGTAAGCTACACTTTTGCATGGTTGAGTGGATCCATGTGGCCCTCTGTCTTAATCACCTGCTGCCAGTCCGGATGCTTGCCGGCTTCCAGCCAAGACAGCAGCCAGTCTCTGCTGATTGTGACATGAACCAGGCCTCGCCACCTCACACATACCGTCCTCCCAGCTATCTTCCATACAAGGGTCTGAGTGCACTGCTCTCCGCACACACAGCTACACCAAGGCCCTGATTTATCTCCTTTTAATTTCTCTCTGTATTATGCTCATAACCGAGCTCTGTTCCTTTTGAAAACAATTTCAAAAAGTGGAGGGCTTGCGAATATTGAATGTACAATTATTTAAGTGCACATTTAACCCATGAAAGAAAACGGTTTTGGTGAACATTATCTGATTTTAATACTTAACTGAATGTAGTCACATTAAATCAAGAGGAAAGCCATTCAATTGCATGCACTTGGAAAGGCGAAATGCCACTGATTCTTCCAGTTACACAGAGGTATTATTATTTAATTTTGTCTACACATTGCTGTCCATGGAGTATGATTTATGCATAACACTGCTTCCAGTTTTATGGGTTTAGGGAAACAGTTTATCTTTTTATGATTAACATTAAATGATATGATTCCTGCCACTAATGTGTCTGTAGGCTGGACACATTGCTAGAGTCGGCACATGAGCTTTTTTTAGCATAGAGACTGGGGAAACAGCCAACCTGATTTGGTAAAGCTCACACATTAAAGCAATATAAAATAATAAAATAACAAAAAAAATATAAAACCACCTATTTCTTGACCAGGTACAATGACTTCCTCAGATACCAGAGGTATCCTGTTCCCCTATTTCCACTTCAATACTATTGCCAATCAATATGTAGTCTAAGTTTTTGATTCTTTTCTTTTCGATAATTTATTTCACTACTACATCTTAAAGCTTATGCACACACATATTCACAATCGCATACGCACACAAATACACACAATACCAAATGCACACATGCACATGCATCTGTGTCTTTTAAATTTTAGCTGCCATCTATCAAAAGTAACATCTGCAACAGATCGGAACAGCAATCTCAGTTTTTTGTGTGGTTCATCACATTTCCAATCAACAATGTGACGACATAACATATTCACCAGGAAAAAATGAACCAGTCATGTTTTATTCATAGTTACCCAAATGAGAGGCTTCATGCCAACGTTCTGGTTTGCTGAACAGATGTTACATATGCTGACATAAAATGAAAGCAGCCTTGATCAGCTTGTTCTAGTGTGTCTTCATGTTCTGTCTCGACTGTTCTCACATTGATGCATTTTTCTATCAAGAAACAGAAGCAGAATAGCAAATATCCACTAAGATTAGGACTCGACAGCAGGAAGCTGAGGATACTGTGGTTAGGGATGTGATATGGTTTAGTTTTTGCGTCATGACTTATCAAAATTTGAGCAGAATTGCATGATAAATTATTAAATAAGCTTTTGTTTTTTTATGATGCACTCTCTTATGGCTTTGCTTTGCAGCTCTAAATACTTCCCATAGTCACTTCCTACTAGCTAAACCTTTACACCTACTGCTCTAATATCTTTCTAAACTGCGTGTCTTTGGTCTCCCCTATCCTATGTGTGATGGTGGAATAAATTTTTCATCTCTAGCTCTTATGGACCATATGAGCTTGTCATATCCTTGACCTCAGACTGGCAATCTCAAGAGGCTTTGCAGAGAGAACAAGTAACTATGTGTGATATTGTGCAAAAGGACAGACTTTATTAACCCCCTCCCCCAAATTACATGGCACACACACATATAGATGTTATTCTCTAAACCCCCCATCCCCCAGTCATTTGCCATGTCTTGACATGAGAAAGTCGCTGACAATGGCTGGAGATCAACATTAACAATGAAGGCAGTGATGGGTGGAGTGGGGAGGAATTTCTTTGGTGTGTAAGACATTTCACCATGCCAGCATTCACACTTACTGCCTGTCCACAAATATGAATAACAAGTATAACACAATAGAATGAGCAGCTCATACGACAGGAGGAGACACTTATTAATTAGCAAAGTGTTTTAAATACCACTGAATCAGCTACATACTCATCACTGTTGATAACATGCATGTGCAAGTCTAGTTCAGATTTGATCCACGTGTGCTCACATAAGGTTTCTGCAAAAATCTCAGATTTTGAAAAATTCAAATTATGTACAGATTCAAAGACAGAACATTCAAACCAGTTACTACTGAAAATCATAACATTCACTTAATATCTTCTATTTAGATGCTCAATAAGATTACAAGATAAGTTCCCAATTTTTCTCAACTCTTCCATAATTGTCCTTATATTTCATTTTTGTTCTGTAACTAAGAATGATACATACCATTTTTAGTGTTAATTATATTGTATACTGCAAAAGGGTTTTCTAATGATCGGTTTTCCTTTTAAATAAATAAACTAGCATTAGCAAACACAGTTATTGGAAGACAGCACTAATGTTTGCTGATTATAGGCCTCTGTAATTGCATGTTAAGAGTCCTTTAAAAAACAGCAGTTTCCAGCTGCAATAGTCATATACAATATTATTATATTAACAAGGTCTGATCAATTAGATCTTATAAAATCAGCTTTTCTTTCAAAAACATAGTAATTTTAATGCGTGTCCAAACCTCTGACACCTCTGTGTACATCTGCACAATAACTAGTACCTAAAGCTGCCAAATAAATGTAGTAATGGCAGTGATGGAGGGATACTGGCACACAAAAGCACATACAGTATACTTATCACTGCTGGCATATTTAGCACTTGAATTATTGTGCTCGTGCTGCACATTGACAAAAGTTACAACAGCAAATAACAATTCAGATCATGACTCTGACTATGAGTTTACAATGTTTACATAAACTGACTAAACCTTTAGAGATCATAGATAACAATCGTAAATGCCACATTGCTTTTGGCAAATCAGTTCTTTTAAGAAAGACAAACTTCTTATACCACTGAATTTATGCGTTAATACTACACACGCATTTGCCACGTGGGTGTCCAAAATAGAAATCAGACCTTAACCTCAACAGTTTCATGTTCTAAAAATACACATGTGAGTATGATCTCAAATCAGCTGAAACTAAAGTCTGAAGCTATTCTGAGCACAGGTTTAAAGCTGCAACACAGGCAAGATATTTATGAACAAAATATTCCCGTGAGAGCCTGAATCATCATGTAGAGCTCCTACATAGATGCTTATCTAATCGTCTTAGTTAACATCTGGTTTGACAGGAAACCAGCTGTTGAGGTAAAACCTCCTTTTTTGAGGATGGAGCAATTTGGCGGTGAGGAGTGTGAGCAAAACTAGCATATCAACTCCTTGTGATTTTCCTGTTTCAGTGTGATTTGACATAATCTCAGAAGATTCTGCAGTGGTAAAACAGTGATCACAACTAAAGTCACTCTTGTACAGTGTTGTGTCTCAACAAAGTCAGAATCAGAAGCAATAAATTCAGCCACATATCTAAAATTCAAAGTGTCATTATACATCTTTACCTGCACAGACAAACTGAAAATGTTAAACCCTAATAGCCAATTCCACACGGAAATGTGGCCTCTTTCAACATCACTTACAGAACTGCAAAGCCAGCACAAGAATGTGGACTTTCTGTCACTGTAGTAGAAAATGCTCTGTGGTCACATGCTTGAGTCATGTGTCAAGTAAAGATTACATTTTTTGTGCATGTGATTGTAGCTTTAAACAAGTTCTTAGAGAAATCACTGTTACTATGACTGTTGTTATCTATTTTTGCAGAAGGATCTGACCATGTGCGCATCATCTGCAAAGCTTTGTGAGGGTTTTGGTAGTTGCTGTCCTTAGTTCAGTATTTGGCCTTGCTGCCTGCATCGGTCTTTAACAGCTAACTTCCCACATACATTATAAAGCTTCTAATATGCAAGGTTACATAAACCAGCTATAACAGCTTAATTTGTGCTGTGAAAATATAATTATCCTACTAGGATGAGTCACGTGAACACAAACACTGTCTCAACGTTTCCTTATAGGTAACCACCCGTCTGCTTTTACAGCTTAATTAATATTGACTGTCAGAGGTGCTTATCACCATGACACATCACCATGGAAACGCTATCCCACCAGCAGATGCAGACTGGTTCATATTAAAGCAACTGCAGACTCTGTGTCATCACCTGACACCAGCTGTCCCCACGTTTTCCCAGATGTGGAATGCATCTGTAGGGACCCACTACCAGCTTCCTCATATTTAGTAGACAGTGTAGAGACTATGTCTACAGGGGGTGTATGAGCTGGAGCTGGCAGGGTGGAGTGTTGTGTGGGAAATTCCTTTACTGATGCTGTCTCATCCTGTAATTCCCTCCCACCTACCAGAGCATCAGACAGTGAGCTGTGGGTTAAATACTAGTCCAGCCCTAAAGACCTGCTGTGTCTTTCTACTGTATATGTCTGACAGCTGTGCACACGAAACAAATGATATAATCTGTACATAGAAATAATATTATTGTTTATGTTTGTCCCCAAGCGAATACAAAAGCAGTGCCGTGATAATACCTGTAATAATGACAACAATGAGGCACCAGTATCAGTTTTCAATAAGCAGTTTCATCCTGTCACAGCCAACATGTACAGCACGCTACGCTGATGCATCATGACCAATATACGGTAAATGTTGTGGCCGTGCAGCCTCGCCCATTCATCCACCCTGTACACACACTCACCACACCGAGCCATAGGCTCCGGAGCCCACCGGCGTCAGATTCTGGTACCGCTCCGGAACCTCCCACACAGTCTTATTCAGCTCCTGTCGGTAAAATCCCGGTCTGGCAGACATGTCTCTGATGAGCAAAGACAGAAACTGTGTGGAAAAGGGAGGTTTTTACACTGGAGATGAAGGGAGAAGATCGGTAGATGTGACCGAAGGCGGAGGCAGCCGTCTGCAAAGCTGCTGCTGCTGCTGCTGCTGCACAGTCCGCACCGGCCAGTGACAGCCTCTCTCTCTCT
>OMLM01013933.1:0-15695 GCA_900302695.1 Helostoma temminkii | reverse complement strand
ACTTTGTGTGTACACAGGTTTGTTTTTAAGAGATTTGATCAGCCCAGATGTGAGACACTGAGTCACTGACTGAAGTCAGTCAGAACCAAGCAATAGATAGTGTGTGTACGTGTGTGTGCGTGTTTGTGTGTGTGTATGTGTGTGTGTGTGTGTGTGTGTGTGTGTGTGTGTGTGTGTGTGTGTGTGGCGGGGTTGATTGAATTCTTCCTTGATATGCTGATATGCACTAACCTGGCAGGCTTTCCTTGCCTCAGGGCAGAGCTCTATTAAAGCAGCTTTTTGCCCTCTTCACTCTTAGTCTTGATTTATACTGTATGATGGAATAATCACATACTGATATATTTCTTTCATCTCCTACTAAACCAGTCTGCTTCATTTTAATAATGTTGTACATAACATTTCAGCCGGTAGTCCTTCAGAAGCCTGTGAACCGAGCAGCTGGTAATTGAGTGGTGGAGCTTGATGAGATGTGCAAGCTCTTTTTTTTGCTTCCCCCTTTAACACAGACTGACATAACTGCCTGGGCCTGGTTCCCTGCTGGCAGCAGATGAACTAGAAAACTCTCTTGCTGATTATTGGCAGATGAAAAAAGGAGATCTGCAGGACTAAGCAAAGGGAAAAAAATATTATTGACTTCTCACCACAGCTACTATTTATTTTCCCCTTTTTCTCTCTATGTATTTGTTTTCGAGGCTGTTAGATTCTTGCCTCGGAATATTTTTAGGATAGTCTTTGATTAAGCTGGAGAGGAATGCCTTTAATCGTGGCTACAAAGGAACCGAGGGACATGTCCCCGTCAGTTTTGCAACAGATCTAGACAGATGAGGATGAGGAGGAGGGATGGAGGAGTGAGCATTGTTAACAGTCTGTGGGGAACTGTTTGCGTGCCCTGTGGTTTCTAGTCCCTGTGAAATGGAGACTCAGTGATTTGGTTTCCCAGGACCCTTTTTCTCAGGGCCATACAAAAACCAAAGAAGACGTTTCAGTCTGTCCTTGTTGCCATTTTTATTCCATCGTGTTTAGATGGTGGTAGATGGCAGCGATGGCGGCGCATGCAGAGCATAGATGTGTTGATGTGGAGCGAGCCAGCCGCTCCTTCTGAGCCCGTTTGGCTCAGCTTCGGGATTATTATCTGCTTTATTAGGTATGATTGCACAGCCCCGTGCATGAACATGTTTAATATGACAGCCTAAAGACTCAATAAGCGTTGCAACTGCACAAAAAAATCATGTTCTCCTTACTGAACGTAGCTCTTTCTCAACATTTCCCACAAGCTTATAGCAGAAAAAGAGCAGAGGTCATGGCATCAGTGAAATGGTGTCATTAAAGGATTGCTTTTTATTTTCTTTCTTTTCCTTTGTTAAAGGCCAAGTTCAACTGTAGGTCTTTAATTTGGGCCTAGTAAATGCAGACTGGCAGAGGCAGCTGGCAGTGCAGCATGCAGACCAGGCTAGGCCAGGGGTTCATGCTGTCTTTACTGCCTTCCTGAACAGTGACTGTCAATCAGGTCTAAAAACATTATTCAGGGCAGAATCGTGCTTCACTTTTCAATTTCTCTTTCACCTTTAACAAAGATGTTTTGCATTTATTTCCGATATTTAAGCCCCTAAGCGCATGCAACCTCATCTTCAGTGGTCTACAGCAGCGGAGCAGTGGTTCCCAACCTTTTGAATTTGATGTACCTCCACATTGCTACCAGATGAACTCATGTACACCTGTCCTGATCTAAATGTTGAGATCAGGTTTGTGGACTCTAACTTTCATCACTGTATTTCATGACATTAAATGACATGACAGTCATGACAGGGTCCTTGCACAAGTATGTTTACATGTGCTCAGATATTAATTCCTTATAGGAAGTGAATCAACTGCACCCAAGGTGCTTCCCTCCTGCCCCTCTCATATGCTTTTATCTGCCTGCCCCACCCCAGCAACCCAAAGTCTGCTTTGTCCTCGTCTCTCGCTCCCTCTGACAGACATGCACCAGCCCTTTGCAGTACATTACGTCAATTCCCTTGGACAGGGGTGCCAGCTGTTGATGTCACCCTTGGGTCTTTTTAATTTAGGGATTTCCGCTGGGTGAGATGAGGGGGAGCCCCATGACCTCAGCCCACAGCCACATGAAGAGGCCCACCAGGGCAGAACCATGCTGGGACACGGCTATACAGGGCAGAGCTGGGCAGGGTGGGACTGCTGCACAGGGGTGTGGGTGCATGTGGGGATTGGGCGCTGCAGGGTGATCTGTAACAAGAACTGATGTTGAAGCTTTGTATGGGTGGCTGCTCTAATAGATGTCATGTGAGCGAATCACTGATGCACTGGGGAGTTTTAGGAAGAGCTTTGGTTCCTCCTCAACTGCCGTGCAACCCCACATACCCGTGACAGCATGTCTGTGACTTGCAAACATCGCTGCTATCCGTTGAGCTCTTAAATGCAGCCTTTGAGCAGCCACAAACTTCCTCTCTTTGAGAGGGGATCAAATGTTCCAAATCTCTCATTCTTTCGATCCTCAAAGCTTTGAGAGGGAGCAAACATCACTATGCATGTAATTGATTTTGTAGCTGCCATTTTCTTTCTTCTTTCTTTGATTTTTGGTTCATGGAGGAAACACCTTAATTTAACACATAAAAGCTTCTATAACTAACTGCTGTTCTGAAATGGTGTGAAAAAAGGTGATTCTCAGTCTAGACTGAGACTTTTTCAAGAGTTGTCTCGTGTTTCCGTGACTCAAGCCGATCAAGTTGACTTCAAGTCGATCTAACTCTGGATAAGTTGGATAAACTCAATTGAGTTCAACTCACTTAACTTAGTTAAGTGTCGCCTGCTTTTCAGTGTATTACATTAGATTTCATTACCTTTAACAAGATGAAATTAACTGAAGTCAAAGTTTCACTTTCTGAGTGTACATTCATGTCTTGTACTCAAATTTATCAAATCACTTTCCAGCACATTTTTCCCATTGACTGGGATCTCTTTAGAACTTGTAATTTCTTCACGTGATTAATATTCAACAGCACAAGTTTTTTATTGACACTGTTATGTTAAGAATTATATATATATATATATACATATATATATATATATGCTATTAGGATGAACAGTTGCTTTATCATTGTCATTGTAAGAATTATAATATTTCAGTATTAGTTTTAACTGTATTACTGTTTTCACACTGTCATGAACGATTCACGTGTGCAGTGCTGTTTGTGTACCTTGGTTTCATGCTTCGTGCACTTCTCATATAGGCTGCACACCTGAAACTCCTTTAGAGTAAAGAAAAAATACAAACAAAAAATATCCTACCAACATGTACATTTATGATATTTCCCTTTTATAATGTAAGATGGTAACCTCCCTTTTTTCTCTTTTTTTCCAGTATCACCCTTTGTCTCTGTGCAACACAAGCGAAGATGAACGACAGGAGAGTGACTTCATTACCATTGTCAAACTGGAGCACAGGGTCCCCCGCTGTCTGGGACTGCTCGATAAGGTACAAGTCACACACACATTACCACACAGATGTAGCTTTGAATGCTTTGTGCGTTTCTCGTAGTTAAACTCTCTGAGAAACTCCCCTCTCTGTGACCCCTCTCAGACATGGCAGCAGGCAGATAAACCATCATGCCACCTTGTCTTCTCTCCAGCACCCCTTCCGCTCTTGGATTTCGACTTTAAAGAGGAGATGGTTTTAGAGGGAAGTATTTGGCAGGAGCTTAATGTTTTGTTCAGGAGGGTGATCTTTCAGAGTGAGGGCTTGGACAGGAGGGGATGGACTTAGCTCAGTGCAGCTATGTAGCAAGTGGCAGTGAGCCCTGGCTTTGGATTTAAGGCTTTCAAGCCCCAGCTGTCACTGGTCCGATCCCAGCCAGCCAGCCAGGCAAAACCAGACACTTGGTGTTCTCCATTTCTGCTTCCCTCTAATATGAATGCAGCCAGAGCTCCATAGATTCCACCCACAATGGTTTAGATGTATGTATATCTGCACCACAGTTGACCTAAATCTCCTTTATGTTTAAGTATTCCACCATACACACTGCCTGGCATATACTAACTTTAAAGTAGTCTGATTTAAAACTCTATACTCTACTTGCTATTTTTTCCCTCGTTTTTCAAGTGGTGACAAATTAGCAGGCAGGAGTATAGTTAGGCGACTGTCTTTTTTTAGCCTGTGTTTTCTTTTCCCCTAATTTAAAGCCGTGTTTAGGAGCTGCCCGCCGTGGCGACGATGTAGAGACATTCCCACACTTCCCCGCTTCTTTCTTCCTCCTCCTGTTGCTCCCTCAGTGGGAACTTAACTGGGGGAAGAGGGGTGTCACTCAAAGGGTGACTCTAGAAAACTGTTCTGATTAAAGCCTTAATGGCAACACTGTGTTGTGCTATATACAAAACACAGCCTCTCTCTAATGGAGAAGTACCCAGGAACTAAAAGCTGTTGCTTCCGAGTGCTTTCTCCTGTGCTGCAGATCAGCCTTTGAAATCAGGAGAAGTGAAGAAGGGAGAGGAGGGAGGAGGGAATGGGAGGGGGGGTCTTTCTTGTTGTTTTGGTCGCCTGGAAAGTATGCGTTGCAATAAACTCCACTCCAGCCACCTGCATCTTTGCTTCCTTACTGAGATTGAAAGCTTTTGGTGGTGGTGGATTTATTGGGGATTCATCATGCAGCTGTTGAGGAGTTTGCGCTCAGCCTTTTGAAGAGGATGAATCAGATGGTTTGGGATGTGCGGTGTTGGGCCAGCCATGCTCTCTAGATGGGACTTGTTTACAGTTTAGTCTGGCTCTAACCCGCCCCGCTGATCTATAGATACCCTGATGGCCACAGAGGGTTCATGTTACACCACATCCACTCAGAATAGACTGTAAACCAAACAATGTGACGCTCAAAACCTTAAAGAATAAGGTTTCATTGTCGTTTTGATTTTGGTTTTTCAGAGGTTCTTATCCCTAGCGTTGCAGAGATTTTGCTGATTTGCAGTAATTTGTACTGAGTCTCTAATTCAGTTTTTTTAACTGATCTCTCATTGTAGCAAACGCTGCACTTGCAAATATTTTTGTTTTGTTTGCCCTGGGTTTTCTATAATTAAGACAAATACAGGTCACTTTCTCCAGATTCCCCTTAAAGTAAGTCTGTTCTTTAGGCCTCGAACCACCGCCCTCTTCTGGTACATTCTGCACTAGTGGCCACCTCTCACTAACAGTCACACACTTGCAATGCACAGTTTTCTAAAACAGAATCACTATTATTTTAGTGATGCTTTGAAGTTGAATTGAATTTTCTGAGGATATCAAACATTAGCAGGAGTGTGGATTTGGTTTAGGAAGCAAATACCCAATACTGTAATAGATAATGTTGTTATTGGGATCTTTACTAGTTAACCTGTTTTTCAGGAGAATATTAGCTGTGTATTAAATATTAAAACATGTAGACTACTCCCCTAGTTGTTTCTTGCAGAATGCAAACAGCCCAACAACCACCACGCTCTACACACAGCCTATTGTATTTAAATGAACCCATTCAAAATCTTATTTATTAATTTTTCACGTAGCTTATTAAACTTACTTATATAGTAATAACTTTGATGGGTTCCATTTAACGTGTAAACAGTGGAGATGAAGCATCAAAATGATGCTGCTTTATTCAAGTCATAGTTTTTACTTTTACGAGAAAAACCTAAAATACATCCAGCTCCTTGTGTTATATTTTGTCATTTTATTTCTAATGATGTCTCTGTCAGTTCCCTCTATGCTAATCAAAACCCTCCACCACTCCAGTGGTTTTGCATCATTACACAACAAACACAAGCAGAGACCACAGGCTTCTTCTGTGAGCATGTTGTGCTAGAACTGCCCCACGTGCTTTCCACTAGTCAGCCAGCCTTTTCTGTTGACACCAACACACTGGAAAGTTCCTCAGTACACTGTGCATTCCCATTCAGGAATCTTTCAACTTAAAATTTCTAGTGTTTATTGTCTGAACTTGGAAACAGAGTTGTATGAATGAAGTTCACTCAACTCATTAAATGAAGTTGACGTAGAATTTTAAGGCCCTTTGACTTATATTTTTTAAGTTATAATTTACAGCGTGTAAATCACAGAGCATCTCATCACTCAGCGGGAAAAGGTATCACAGATGATGTGCCAGGAGGACTACTCTAAACTCATCACGAGACTTAATTAATTCTGAATAAATGCTGTAATCTGTGCTTTTTGAGACACCGCTGACCTTCTACCGCTCACCCTGCAGCTACGTGAAATACCATCAATAAGAATCCATTTGTGACAACAGCTCTTACAGTGATCGAGTCTTTGGACCATGTCTGAACTTGTTGACTCTCGTAGAAAGCCTCGCTTATTGATTCTGCTACTCTCACATGAAAAAGGTTGGTTTTTGGCCTGATTATGCAGGAGGCCTGTTTTCTTAACTGGGTTTTCATATTTGTGTGTGTGTGTAAATACAGTACTGCGCATATGTTACTAACTTACATTACCTCAAGTGTTTTTTTCCCAAATGTTTTTCAAGCCATGAGAAAGGTGGCCACTTTGTGGAAGAGGCAAGCTGGGGATGTAAAGTCAGAGCCAGTCACACAGATTAAAAGGCAAACAACACCTCCTAGGTATCATAAGTTCTAGTTGTTATTTCTGGTTCTAAGAAGCCTGCAGCTTTAGATTGGTTTTGACCAAGTTAAATTACTGTAGTTGGTTTTCCTAACATTAAGAAAACATGTCCATTAGTGACTATAAAGCTTTTAATATGATAAATGTGTAAATATATACAGCACAATGCATGAAAACTAAATATTGTCAAATGTGACTTCCACTACGGCCTAAACTATCAGACAAGAGTATTTCTAGGACTAAGAAATGGTTGAAAACAAGGGAAACCCATTGAGGGAGGGAGGAATAAATCATAGCCCTCACAATAATGTTTTTCTCTTCTCTCGTCTGTGGCGACCTCAGACTGCACCTGCCTGCTTTTGTTTGCTGGTTTGTTTTTGTTGTCTTTTTTGTTTTATTTTGGGGGGGCTGGACTGGACTGGAAACACAGTGGCTGCCTCCTTTTGCTTCTCTTCCTTCTGTAGCCTGGTCCACCGTCTCCAGTTCATCAGAGATGAGTCAAGGAGGAGGAACATAGGGGAACATCTGGAAAAAGGGAGATACTTCAGCTTTTCAGAGTAAATGCAAAAAGCAGCAGGTACACAATGGACGTTTTGGCCGGTACGAAATGCGTCAGTGTTAGCAGACTTCTGGGTTCGCTTTGATTTCTGTCCCAAGAAAATTCATTATTCGCTTGTCTGTGCCAGACACTTGCACGGGTTTCTTCAAAGGTATAAACCATGACTTTTTGTTTCGTTCGTCTGTTAGACAAATCTGTACTTGAACTTTTGCAACCTTGGCCATGCTTTGTTAATCGACCGGCAAGGATCATGCACATCTTTAACCACTGCATGTACCTTAGATTATTATTTTAAGTCTTATAAGCATACAAAAAACATGCACACGACTGCATATTTATCCTTTCCATTTGAAAATAAACCATAAATAACTGCATAAAAATTTGAAAGCCACACAGGGACATTTCAGAATCTGTTTTTCAGCCCTTTGAGCAGAAGGTACAAGCTTTTCTTCATGTTATCCTGAGGGTCATATTCCTTCTGCTCTTTGTCAGATAGATTTACAGCGCTTTGATCATTTCATTGTGAGTGAAAAAAGTACTTCAAAAGTGTTGTAGGAGTAGCTCTGGGCTTATCTTTCTCAAGTCTCCCTTTATGTTTAGCTGTTCAGGCACTGTTTTGCTGTTACTTTTCAGCTATTTCCTCCCCTTAGCACTGTGTCATTCCTTTTCTCTTTAGAAACAACAAGACTGACTAATCACGTTCGGCTGTTTGTGCCTGTTTGACCCTGACGACGCATATTTTCCCTCCCATTTCCTCCTTTGCTAAAGTTAGGCGCCCTCTTATATCAATGCACAGATAACTCAGTAGGAAGTACTTAGTATTGCGTCCAGCAAGCTAATGACCGCCTGCTTTTCAGTCAGTGCGCTCATTATGGCTCTTTCTGTACCCATGATGTAATATGTAGCTTGATTAGTCTGTGAACACTGTCTCATTTATTTTGTCTTTGTGGGTGTTCTGACTGAGGTGTTTTCCTGTCACTGATGATGCAGATACTGAAGAGGAAGCCATAGTTGCAGGGTTTTTTTTTTTATAAAGCCGAACAATGAACATCTTTGTTAGAAATAATGGTTTTATCAGTTGCGGTCTCCTTTATTCCTGTGGTACTGATGGAGTTTGTGCTAGTAATAGTGGTATGCATTTGATCTCCTGTGACCATGCATGTGTGGTAAGTGTATTTATGCGTTTGAAACAGATTTCAAAATAAAACTGATGTTTAGTAAGTACACAGTAGTTTGGTGGGTACCTAACACATTTATTGTATTTTTGAATATTTGATGTGTTAACAATATAGGCTAATAATTTAATTTAATTTAATGACCACAGTAACAGTTATCTACTTCTACTACTGATGTGGTTTATAATTATTGCAAAATTATTTTGGAAACTAAACCTTATTTTACTTAGAATAATACTCTAGGTCAGGGATCCACAAATAGTGGTCTTGGGTCCGGAAAGTGGTGTCTATTCAGACCACAAAGATTAAAATAGAAAACAATATAAATAAAAATTATTTTTTACAAGATTTTCATTTTTTAAACATTCAACAAGATAAAAAAATTAAAACACACGTAATTTGTGTGGGTGTGTTTACTTATTTTTTTATTTATTGAATATTCCTTGTGGAATTCAGCAGGAAAAATCAAGAACAGTACAGGCATGTTTTTACACCTCAACCTGGAATGATGATTGAGAATGAAGATGAGCAGCCCAATTGTCATGGACATTCAGTCCATGGACAGCAAATCAGGATGATAAGTTAGGATGTGTTGTTGTAACGCAAATAGGAGAGCATATTCTCGTGGGCTCGTCCAAAAACTGTTTGGGACCAGGAAGAGTCCCGACCAAAGAACACCCTGGGTTGCTGCTTGTTCTTCTCAGCTTGTCTGAAAGCGTGTGTGCACAAGTCTAGGAACACTTTTCTGCTCATTAAGGACATTAGGATAGCTGCTGTATTCATACTGTTCTGTGTTGCTGATGTTGACGTCCTGACTTTACCATCTGTGTGCCTAGTTTTTGCAGAGGTCACCAGCTGGCACTAGTTCACAGACATGGACAGTGGACAGTATGTGGCAGTAACAATACACTTAATTTAAGCTCTGCGTAGTCTGGAGGTTTAGCGAGCATAGGAACAAGCTTTATCTCAGAGGGAGGTCTTTCACAGCGAGGTTGACTCTGCGAACAACTGAACACTGAATACTTCAGGTTTTCTTTAGTGGGACAATGCATTCCTCTTTTTGTCACCAATTCAAAAGAAGTGGCGTGCTTTGCATTTCGCAGTCATGTAGCGGTGGTTTTGTGACCTGTGTGAGACAAAAAATAAATAAATAACTATTGAATTTAATCTGTCCGTTCAGGTGAGCAGGTGTTTGGTTTTAGAAATCTCAGGATGTGGGAGGAATTAAGCAATGAGGTGAGTCTACACAATGATGGAACAGGGACTAAAGGTTAAATCAGCTATTAAATTTATCATAGGATCTAAGGGATTTTACCACTGATCAGATCTGGAAGAAAGGTGCGTGTCACAACTGAATTTCTGCATTTTCTTACTGGCTCAAGGCTGCTACAACCACAAGTATAAGCAAGCATATAGTATCCGTTAGTCTATCACTAATCAACCACACATATTTCGACCTTCAGTTGACAAAGATCATTTTAAATGCAGGTCTTTAACTTGAAAGGATCATAACATGGTGAGACTTGAAACTGACTCGCGGGTCACAGGTAAATGCACGCCATCTTGACCTGCACCGTTGTTGTCAATGAGCTCAGTTCAGCACTGTCATCACTGCCAACGAGGTGTGAGTGATTTGCCGAGACTCTGCTGCACTCTTTCCACTTGTCCTGTCACTTTAAATAGGTGGAAAATTCTCTGGCTTAAAGGTGCGTGCGTTACTGCTTGAGAATATTTTCAGCATAACACACCCCAGCTGTGGCTGCAGCTCTCATCCACACATCTTGTCGGTTTCTTGCCTGATGCCAGCGTTGCTAAGCTAAACATTGACTCTGAGCTCACAGCACAACCAACTGCAATCCGCACACAGACATAAAACCTGGAATATGTGTTGTTTGCTTTGAGTGGTGATGTTTTCAGGTTCTGGATGACTTTTCCCAGCGACTGGCGATTAGCAGCTTGTTGCTCCCCCTTTCTCACTCTTCTGTTCTTCCTTTTTTTTTCCTCCTCATACTGAAATGACACATGGGCTGTGTAATGGGTCTGCTTAGTAACTGTAGGCATGGTGAGTGAACACAGCATTGTTTGATTCTGCAGTCCAGTTTGAATTTGTCAACAGTATCACCACAAAACTTTTATACACAAACAGTGAGATGTCTACAGTGCCACAATGGGGAAAGTACCTCTCCAAAATAGAAACTGTTGGAATATCACCTGCATGTGTTATGTTATATGTTTGGATTGCAAAATACGTCCTTCTTAAGAGTTTTTCATATCAAAAGAAAAGAAAATGAGGAATATTTTTGCATTTAACAGGAAAAAACAGAACATTTGCTACACACACCACTTATAAAATGCAATAAAAAAATCAAATCTGATTTGTCTCTGATTTAATTACACAACTATTTTATATGACAAAAGACTTGAGTTTGATGTCTGCAACACACCCAAAATCTCCAGTGTCATAAACACTGAAGCACCTCCTCACACACATCTTTGTAAGCATGGAGAAGCCAACATCTGTTATCCCCCAAAATCAAGCTGAAACGTGGCCTCGCCTGCTCTCAGAGAACTGTTCCACTGTGTTTCGGTCAGTCTGACAT
The DNA here is from genome assembly GCA_900302695.1 of Helostoma temminkii. NCBI lineage: Eukaryota > Metazoa > Chordata > Actinopteri > Anabantiformes > Helostomatidae > Helostoma > Helostoma temminkii. The sequence continues at coordinate 4,751 of OMLM01013933.1, read as the reverse complement.
GAGTCTGGGCCAAATGTGTGCTAATTCTTCGGTTCACTTACCTCACATTGCGAAAGTTTAAAGTAGAACTGGCTAGAAATGTTTTACAGCAGTCGTGCGTGTGACCATGAAATTAAAATGTGTGATTTTGCAGACATACACTTACACGTGAGCACCTATGCACGTTAGTCCGCTTACTGTATGCATTTCCCGAGGGCAAGTACACCACCGTGTTGCACGACTGCTACTGGTATTCGAGAATGCATCTCAAGGCGCTCGTATTAGTGATGCATGTCTCTCACTTGTCACTTCAAAAGGAGCGTGCAGGAGTCAGGGTTTCATCAAGATGTCCCTTGTGTCAATCAGAGAAAAACACTGACCTAAAAATAGATTGTCGTGTCACGTTTGTAAAGATAGATACATGATACAATTCTGTGCCAAACTGCTGTTAGCAAAATACCAACAACCGGTCGGAAGACACCATGAGCAGGCTGCAGGCGGAGAGGGTGTGATGGTGCAGTTGCAGCCTTTTTGATGAAGTGGAGCTGAGGGGGAAGCATGGAGTGCTGGGATAGGTGTTGGAGATGTAAACTGGTAACAGTTCATACGTCATTTTCGCCGTGGCTGCAGAGCTGATTTCTCTGTTTCTCCACACAGGGATGGCAAATAGGATCATATGATGACTGCTTAATGGCCCCGCAGTTACAAGTGTACTATATCACTGTCTCTGCCTGATGAATGAGGCGTTCATAGTGCAGTAACTTATTATTACCGCAGTATTAGTTCTTTGATCTTCCAGCAGTTTGAACCCTGGAGTTTTTCAGAGGGGCGGCTCGTCAAAATAACTTTGCAGATGGGATCGGGCCTGGTCTTGCCCTGGCTTTGGGGAGAGGAGACTTGGAGGTGTGCAGAAAACCTGACTCCAGAGGCATCACACCGCACTTACACTTACTACCCTTACTTCCTAGTGTCTGAAGGGATCAAAGGATACATTTATTTTTATGTATTTGTAACTTTTAGCTTTATTGAAAAGGAAGGCTTTTATCTTCACAGACCCTGAATGTGACCCTGATGTGCTGCCCTTGAATCCCTGCTCGGGAGCCACAATAAAACACAAGATGTTGTTCTCGCCAGGACATTCCTCTATTAATGACAAAGGCGAATGGTGTGTCTCATGATGAAACGTGAAGAGGGAGAAGAGAAGGGAGGAGAGAGTCAGAGAGGTGAATGGGTTGATTCAGAGGAGTAGCAGGCGAGGCCAGAGGGCAAGCCACTCCAGTCCTGTCTGTCTTCTGCTTCAAGGTCAGGTCTAGTGGGTCAGAAACAGGACTGTTGACAGGAAAATTTGTTGCTTTGATTTGACTCTTTCACGTCTTTCTCCTGCCTTTTTGTTGTCGCCTGCCTCTCTCTGCTTCTAACATTCCCCCTCTTGTTTACCTGTCTAATTCTCTTTCCACCCAACCCGTCCTCCATCGGTTCATCTGGCACATCCCAGTTCTCATTGTGCAGGCTGAGCCGCTGGCCCTCTTTAAGATCCGCATTAGAATGTTGTTTTTATATAGCAGCAAGCGGAGGCATGTGGAGTCTCTTTTGAACTGCTCAGCAAACAGATGGAGGTTTTCACGCTGCCTTTATGAGATTAAGTGAAACATTCCCTTAAAAAAAAGACATTTCCCCCTGTCCCTTCACCCTTCACTGTCTCACTTTCTCTCTGTCTCACTCTTCTTTTTCTTTATATCTTCATCTCTTTCTCTTTTTTTTTTTTTGTCAGACTCGCCTCAGGCTTGGGCAAAGGCACGCTACTGCTGAGAGTGAGGTGGAAAGTAGACAGGTTTGTGTTACCCATAACTGCTTCCCCAGGCAAGAAAGTGAACACTAAGCATCTCCCAGAGTTTATAGCAAACCAGCAAACAGGTCTTGTGAGTCCGACACAGATGCACTGAGTTCATGTGTCTTCAGTATGAACCTGTTTATTGTTGACTCGGATTGAGTTGTGCCAGGTGCCTCCCTTCTCAAAAACATGGGTTTGAGGTGACTTCCAGTCAGATTTGCATGGGATAAAGCATTTTATATTTGTTTTAGAGTGACTGAAACTCCTTGAGCTGTACATGAAATGTACATGTGGCTGTACTGACCCAGTAACCTTTTTGTGTTGGGTAAACATCACGTTTAGTTTATAATGGTGAAGAAGTCCTGAATGTATAGGGATCATGGGGTCATATTATGTGAAATGTGAAAATGCATGGTTCGCAGAAACCAGTTTTATAATGTACTTCTGATACAGGTGGGTTCTGTAGTTCTAGGGTGTTGGTCAATTGCTTGACTAGCCTAGCATGTGGTACATGCTAGCCTGCTAGCAAGATATTGTAAACATTTAGCTCTGTGCACTGCAGAGTGTATAGCTTCACAGAACTGCTAGCATGGCTGTGTATATTATAAATACACTGTATATATGGTGAAATTACTCTAAGCCCACCAATGAACTGCTCATAAATGGCTACAACAGAGGAAATGTCAAAGTGTGGTAGGTCTTATGAACAAACGTCCCATTTACAATAATTTAATTTGATTTGATTTACAGAACATGTGTAAAAAAAACACAGGAGGCCGTGAATGATCTTCATGTAATGCATGTGTTCAAGCTTTCTTTGTGTCTAAGTTTGCTTCATCTACAGACGTGAGTGTTCATTTTCCACTGCTTGTGTGTGTGTTCTTGTACTTGCTACATGGTGAGGACTGTGTAGTATCTTTACTACAGAGTGAGGACATTTTGGTCGGTCCTCACAACTTGTGTCTTTATTTCTTTGTGTGGACAAATTTTGGTCAAATACTATTATTGTGAGGACATGCTGGTCTTGCGAGGACATTTTAGTCAGTCCTGACAGCTTTAAAGAGCTTCAAAGGTCTTGTGGTTGAGGTTAGAATTGGGTTTTGGGTTAACTGTTTAGTTTTGTGATGATTATGGTGCAGATACAAAGCTAGGCAAAGCATTATGTCTATGAGTTTCCCCACAAAGATAGAAAGACAGGTTTGTGTGTGTGTGTTTGCTCTGCACAAAGACACGGCTTACTGCACAGCCTGTTCCAAGAATGAATTCCTGGAGGCTTACAAGAGCTGTTGAATGAGATGGAGGGCTCAGGGCAGGAATGATGGGATGGAGCAAGAAGAGGGAGGCTGCTGTTCACTATAGGAGGGGTGTCAGGCTCTCACTTACAGGCCTGATTAAATAACAGGATGCTTTATGAAAACAAGAACATTATCTGCCTTTTAAAAATCTGGGAAAGACCCTCTAATTGGCCTCCCCTGAGTCTCTGTGTTGCCCGTCAATGAGAGAAAAAATCCTCTGCCAGCCACAAACTGAGAGAAATTATTCAGGACACTTTCACTCCCTCATCTAACTATATTCTCATCAGTACTATAGGAATGTATCAACATACTGATACCAAGTTTACAAAAAGGGCGTCTTTTCACACTCAAAGAAGGATTATTCTTACCTGAATCTGCTGATTGACTGCAATACAAACAGCAAGAGTAAGTGGCTCCTCTGTGGGATTGGACAGTGTCTCATGTGGTGACTTTCACAGCTGAGGTTTTTAAAAGATGTTTGGAGACGTGAGAAGAAAGCTTCAGAGGTGGGGTGTGGTATGTTTGTGTTCCCCCCCAAGATCAGAAGAGTCCGTACATCCAGAAATCCAACTCTCCCTCTTAATGTTTCTCTCCCTGCCATCTAACCCAGGTGGTTTACTTAATTATACTTATTACAGTCAAGTACTGCTATAATTAAAGTATATCACAATATTTACGGTTGTAATTAATTTTAGAACTATTTCATATGCTTATACAGCTTTAGTTAATTATAGTGATGGTCGCAGTGCTTTCCAAAGGAATTATTGAGCCCATGCACGATCGTGCCTAAATATTAATACACTGCCAAAAATAATTTTTTTCCCTCAGATGATGAAATCAGTTTTAGGTTGAGAAACACTGTTGAAGTATTTGCCCAGAGTCTTTCACACAGTGGTGAACCACTCCTCATCCTGACTTTGAGTGATGATCCTTTCGTTTTCAATCATGATGCTGACCTTCTACCAATCAATCAATTAGTTGTGCGGTGTTCCACCATGTGTTTGTTATTTGTTGCTGTATCAGGCTGTTTGAAACATGTCGCTGGCATCAAATTCAAAAGGAATATACATTCTCAGTGTCAGTATGTTGTTTTCCTTTCCTCTCAGCAGATCCCTGCTACCTGTTTCCCCTTGCTTTCAGTCATTATGCTAAGCTAAGCTAACCGTCTCCTGGCCTAAGAGTGATATGTCAGGTCGCAAGTTGGCGTGTGTGACCGACCCAGGCCTCTCGACTCCATCATCACGGCCATCAGTGGCAGCCACATCAGTCTCATCTGCCCCCGAGGCTGCAGTCGCTCTCTGCCCAGGTCTTTGATGTTTCGAGGATGTGTTTAGCACGCGATAGTGTATCAGATGGAATTAGTCTTTTTCTGTCAACTTGTGCTTTGCATTTCAAATATTTGTCACAGTGCTGCCTGTTAATAAGAGGAGGAGACAGACAGACATTTTACCTACTCACAGGCAGATCAGGCTCATATTTTTCATTAGGCCTCTTTCCTCTGTATTAGAACCATGGCCAAGCCCAGGTTTAGGATTTAGAGTTTGTGTGTGTGTGTGTGTGTGTGTGTGTGCGCGCGCGCATGTGTGTGTGTGTGTGTGTGTGTGTGTGTGTGTGTGTGTGTGTGTGTGTGTGTGTGTCAGAATGAA
>OMLM01013930.1:9806-25771 GCA_900302695.1 Helostoma temminkii | reverse complement strand
GTAAAGAAGCGCACCTTAACTTTCTCTGTGAGCTGTAACTAACAGCCAGCTTACTAACTGTGTTTACTTACACCCGCCTCTCTGGACTGTAACTATGTGAAAAACAAGTGCACCTTTCCTCTCGGTTTTCTGCCTCTGAATGAGCGAACACAAGCTTACAAACAGCGTAGCTACATACATCCGCTCCTTTAGTTTGTAAAGGTGGGTGATGAAATCAACTATTCTGAGATTTGGAGAACTGATGTGATCAATCATCAACAGCACAGAGATAACAGCAGATCTGGGCTGGAAGAGACCACGGCCTTCAGTCGGGATGTTTACAGTTCACAGGTCGCCAGGTTTTAGATAAATGGACGTTTAGAAACAAAAATGCTGGTTGTTGAGACTAAAATGAGCTCAGGACATTTAGGAACTAAAAACAACACTGGTTGTTGTGAAGTGTTGAAACTAAAAAGAGCCAGTTGGGAACAAATAAGTGTGTGTGAGGGAACTAAAATGATAGATGGGTGTTAGCAAGTATAGGGTGGGAACTAAAGCGAGCGCGGGTGGTCGGGGAACTAAAGCAGGTAAAGGGTAGGAACTAAAGTTAGCGTGCATACAAGATGTAAAATTAGCATATGGATATTTGGGAAGTAAAGTATGGATCTAAAATGAGTTGTTGGTTTTGCTCCAGTCATAAACCAGTAAGCCCCTGAGCTGCTTACATGTCTGTCCTGGTCAGTGAGGACACTCTGCTGATGTCTTTGCATTATCAGTGTTTCCATTTTAATGTGTGTGTGGTGTAAGTAATGATGTATCGGTTCGGTAAACCCCTTCTCCGTTTAATTGTTCCTCCTTGTTCTCCTCTTCCTCCTACTTTTCGTCCCCTATCTTCATTCTCCTTCCGTCCAGGGTCGAGGTTCAGGGTTTCCAGGAAGGAGGAGGTCCAGAGGAGGTGGAGTTGGAGGAGGAAGAGGAGGAGGTAGAGGAAGGAGCAGACTGAAGACTCAGGACAGTCTGACGGTGTCACCTGGAGTAAGAACACACACACCTCACCCCTAACCCTAACCAATCTCCAGAAACACTCTTAGTCCACAATGTCCTCACAATTCAGGTATTTAAACATAATCTGTGTACACAAGGAACTGAAGACATGCACACACCCCTCCACTTCGATCACCACGGTAACACATGGACATGTATCTAACACAGTAAATGGCCGATAATTAATATAGTTATTGATCACTCCTCAGTGTGGGTATGTGGAGCCCTTCCAGCCGAAGGAGGAGGAGGAGAACTCCATGCACAACACAGTGGTGATGTTCTCCACTAGCGACCACTTCACTCTCAGACAGGTATGCTCTTACCTGGACTCACTGTCAGTTACAGTATGTTGGACAACACAGGTGTATATTTATATTAGCTGAAGCATACAGTGACCCTGGTTTCAAGACTTTCCTGAAGTCAAACATTTTATCAGTATCACTGTTTCTCCGAGATGATGAAGACACAACGGGCTTTGACCTAAAGGAAATGTTAATGTGTGTGCGTGTGTGTGTGTGCGCAGGACATGTGTGTGGTCTGCGGTAGCTTCGGTCAGGGTGCAGAAGGCCGGCTGTTGGCCTGTTCCCAGTGTGGACAGTGTTACCACCCCTACTGCGTCAACGTTAAGGTCAGTACACACTCTGTTTGTCATCAGGACATGAATTCTGTTTCTGGACATTGTCAGTAATCTGATTACTTCTGATGGTTTTGCTCTATCTGTAATCAGATTACCATACCTCTGATCTCTCTACGTGTCTCTGTACTATTATTGATTTCACAGTAGTCTGATTGCCCTAGTATGAAGGTAGTCTGAGGGAACAGTAATCAGATTCATCCGTAATCTGGATACCATTCCAGAAATCTGATTATGAGATAATCTGTGTATAATGTTGTTTTTCTGACTTATGTTGCATTCAGATTACACGGGTGGTCCTCACCAAAGGGTGGCGCTGTCTGGAGTGTACGGTGTGTGAAGCGTGTGGTGAGGCCAGCGACCCCGGGCGATTGTTGCTATGTGACGACTGTGACATCAGCTACCACACCTACTGCCTGGACCCGCCCCTCCACACAGTACCTAAAGGAGCCTGGAAGTGCAAGTGGTAATTTCACCTGTCGTCACCTGATTACTCCAGTTATTCCACCGAGCCGGTTCCAGGGCTGGTTCACAGCTTGTTTGGTTTTGAACCAGTTCTCTGTGTTTCCACAACCAAAAAAACAGCTCTCGGCCAGGACTATCATGACAATCACTATCATTTATTAGATCTGTTTAACTGCAGTGAGACTGATAAATGTTACTAATGCTAACTAGCTAGCTAACAGTTAAAGCTAACGTTCAGTTTAACAACAATCAAAACATGTAGAGTGTAATCGCTCTTCATAGTGATCACAGAAAGCAGGATCTGAAATGTTTGGATCTGAGTTTATGCTCACAATGTCAGTAAATATGTTTGCTTGTACTGTAGTAATCAGATTACAGTCGGCTTTCTCAGGTAAGATGATCTATCTCTCATGGAACCAGGAAAACCTGCTTTCTGTTATCGCGTTAGGGGATTAGACAAACCTGACTTCTCCAGGTGGATTTCGCACAGAGAACGCAGATTATTGTGCCATGTATACATGTAACCAGGTTTCTCATTGGCTTTTACCTGAGCACATGAGCAGGACAAAGGCTGCAGGCACTTTTACTACTGTCACCTGTGAGGAGAGCCTTGATGTATGAGGGAAATCGAGTTCGCCTAAAGACCAACTAAAACTGAAACCAACACATGGTGAAGTCAGAAAGCAGTCTGGCTCCGTTCAGTTAAAATCTTTGAAGCTTTCAAAATAAGCCCAAGGTAGGGCAGTAATCAGATAACCCCTCTGCTGCATTTGTATGTGGATTTCCTGTAACCAGCTTTAAGTGCAGGTGAACTTTCCCTTGGTTTCTCTGAGTAACCTGGTTACTGCAGGTAAACGCAGTCAGGAACAACTCTAGTACAGAGACACTGCAGTGGGGCCAGTGAAGGCAGACGCAGACGGCTCTGCGGTGGTCCTCTGAGCTGAATAAACTCTGAACCAGAACCCGAACAATGTTCTTGGTTGAACTGTCACTCTTCTAACAGTGTGTGTCCTTCCCAGGTGTGTGTGGTGTGTGCACTGTGGTTCTACCTCCCCCGGGCTGAACTGTGATTGGCAGAGTAACTACAGTCGCTGTGGACCCTGCACCAGTCTGAGCTACTGTCCTGTCTGTCAGAGACAGTACGCTCAGGACGAGCTGATCCTGCAGTGTCAGCAGTGTGACAGGTAACACACAAGCAGACTGTACAATATGTAAGTGCTCAGACACGGTGTAGACAGTGTTGTGCTGCTAATGACTACTGTAAACGTACAGACGCCTATAATCAGTAACAACAGTCCTGTCTTCAGCAGCACGTTATGTTTTCTAAGGTTTATTCCTTTAAATCCCAGTGGTGCTAGCACAGCAGACTGGTGGTGTAGACTGAGAGATGTGTTAGATGTGTTCTGGTACAGCACCAGTTCCAAACATGCGGGACACTGTGTAAAGTCATTAAACCTACATGTAATAATAATAATTAAAAAATAATAATTCTCACAAACTCTTTATTCACAGTGGAACATAGAAACATATCAAATGTGTAAACCGATAATAAAAGGACCTATGAGGTCATTTAGAGACCGATGGGACAGGTCCATGTTTTCCATGGTTCAGAAACAGAAGGTCACATTTCTTTTCCACTGACCTCAGAACAGTTTAACTGAGCTTTGGTCCAGAGAAGACGCAGTGTTTCTGCAGCATATCTGGCTTCTCCTTTTCCTGTGTTCCTGGACGCTACAGTGAACTGTGTTCAGTGATGTTTGAAGTTTTCCTGAGTCCATGCAGTGATGTCATCACAGTACCATGTCTGTTTTTAATGCAGTACTGTCTGAGAGACATCCAGTGTTTCAGCCTGGTTCAGAGATTTCTCCTGATTCTCTGAATCTGATGATGATGATGATGATGTGACTGGATGATGATATATTCAGTGTCTGCTGTAACCTGATGTTCACAGCAGCTGTGACTGGGTCCAGTCCTCTGTTTCAGTAAATACTTCGTTCATTCACGTCCTCTGTACAGTACACACTGTGTAATCCAGTACACACACTGTAGTAAGAGCTGACAGTCAGTACACATGTTCCACTGTCTCAGAGGAAAAGTACTTTCTGGATTCATTCTGTTCTCGTGTGAAGCTTCACTGAAGTTCAGGGAATCATCCAGTCACAGTCCTGCTCACTGATCAAACGGTTTCAAGCTAACACTTTTGTACTGGTAGCAAAGTATTTTTACCCTTCGGTAAATACCATCACTGCTAACAGTGAAAGGACTTCAGGTCAGGACTCATACTGGCTGCTGATTGGCCGGATCAGGTCCACACTGAGGTTCCAGTGTTTACAGTTTAAATATGAACATCAGACTTTCTGCTCCGACCTCAGACACCATCTGTTTAACGACAAACAGTTCACCAATCTGATCCATCACTGCTCGACACACACACACGGCCCCCCGGTCCCTGCTGAAGGTCTAAGTCTTTGGAAGAAACTGGGTCTCTGTAGAACCATTGGGAACCGGAGTTGCACTGATCAGGGTCACAGTGTTCACCTGCAGCACACCCGTCCAGCGCTTCGCTTCACTTCACTCTGAACATGCTAATCATGTGTCTGTGTGTGTTTGTGTGTCAGATCCGATGCACGGCCCGCGGCGTCTGGAGGTGGTCGACATTCAGTCCAAACAGGTGACCGTACGATGGGAACCGTTCGGATACAATGTGACCCGCTGCTACAACTACAATTTGACTGTCCAGTACCACTACAGGCCTGCAGGAGCTCCCAGCAGGTAAGCACACTGTGGGGGGTGCAGTTCAGCACAGGTACAAGCTGCCTGGTACAGGTCGGCACCTTCAGGTGAAGCTGGGATGGACCGATGTCCTCTGTGTCCTGCAGGGACCCGGTAAAGGAGGAGGTGGTGTACGACACTCTGAGCTCGGTGCCGCAGCACACCGTCCGTAACCTTCCACCATTCACCAACGTCAGCCTGAAACTCGTCCTAAGCAACCAAGAGGGAAGCAAGGAGAGCGAGGAGCTGCTGGTGCTGACGGACGAGGACGGTGAGATGTGTCTGATACCCCTTTTCACCCAACAAGAACTTGGTGCTGGTTCTGGGCTGGTGCTAGTTCTGGTTCTAAATTGGTTCAGTTTAGCTTAGATTATGTGATTTTTATCTTTAGAACTCTATTTTAGAAGTCCAGACCCGGAATCAGTTCTTAGTTCTAGTCCAACAAAGAGTTGGTGCCAGGTTGAAACCAGTTTTCCTGGCTCAAAGGTTCTGTTCAGTAGCAACTGGACTTCCATCCAGAGGGCGAAATGTCTTCAGAAACAAGTCCAGACTGAGAGCTGGTTCTTTGGCTTTGAACTGGTTTGAAATTAAGCACTAGCTCTGAACCAGCCCTGGAACTGGCTCAGTGCAAAAGGGGTATGTGCAAAAGTTCTGCTTCTGTGAATATGTTTTTAAAGCGAAATGTTTCTGTCAGTTCCTGGAGCCGTTCCTGTAGATTCGATCCTCGGCAGCAGTTATGAGCAGCAGATCAGCCTGAGCTGGAGAGAACCGCTGCAGACCTATGGCCTCATTCGACAGTACGAGGTAAACACTGACCCCCACCTGCTACACCTTTAGACATTTAGGAAACATTGGTGGTTAGTGACGGCTCTAAAGACTCTATTACCCACAATCCCTTGTGAGGCGGCCAGGTATTGACCCTGTTTCCTCCACAGATCTCCTACAAAGCTCTGAGCTCTTTCGACACCGAGTTCGACCTGTCCAATCAGAGCGGCAAGGTGTTCAAACCGGCCAATGAGACGAGCCACGTGTTCAGCGGCCTCTACCCAGGCTCCACCTACTCCTTCACAATAAGAGCCTCCACCATTAAAGGCTTCGGACCACCGGTCATCACACAGTTCACCACCAAGATCTCAGGTGGGACCCCTTCAAAATAAGAGCATGGAAGCAGATGTTTACAGTAACACAGACATGAGACAAGTTAAAATCCACATTAGTGATGACTGGATTAGCAAAGGGTCCAGACTGAGGGTCTGAGGGCTCAGTCCTCATCGTCATCTGGGCTCTAACCCTGACTTTAGCCTCTGGCCCGTAGCTACTGCATGAATATTAGAAAAGCCTCCTTGTGAGTGTATGTTTGCTGCAGGATCCCCTTACAGTCACTTCAGCTGTTGGTAAACTCCTAACACTGAAGGAAGAAAGGTGAACGCCTCTAAACTGTCTCCTCCGTTTCCAGCTCCTCTGATGCCGGCCTACGATCAGGAGTCTCCTCTGAACCAGACCGAGTCCACCGTCACAGTCCTGCTGAAGCCGGCTCAGAGCCGAGGAGCTCCGGTCAGGTAGGACCCACTAAGCCTAGCCTGCTCATTAAAACACCACGTGTAGAAGTTTGAAGAGGAAACTGAACTGTCTGTGGTACTGTCTGTGGTGCTGTCTGTAGTACTGTCTGTAGTGCTGTCTGTAGTGCTGTCTGTGGTGCTGTCTGTAGTGCTGTCTGTAGTGCTGTCTGTAGTGCTGTCTGTAGTGCTGTCTGTAGTACTGTCTGTAGTACTGTCTGTAGTGCTGTCTGTGGTGCTGTCTGTAGTGCTGTCTGTAGTGCTGTCTGTAGTGCTGTCTGTAGTGCTGTCTGTGGTGCTGTCTGTAGTACTGTCTGTAGTACTGTCTGTAGTGCTGTCTGTGGTGCTGTCTGTGGTGCTGTCTGTAGTGCTGTCTGTGGACCTTAATCAGACCTTAAAACAGATTCTCATAAGTCACTGTCATTATTTTATTTACACATATAAAGAAAACCAGTGCAGGTGATTTCTGTGAACCTAAAGCAAACTTATGATTATAGGTGTAATCTTAGTTAGTAATAATCAGAATTAATATCACAGCTGAGGTCACTGTTTAATCAAACCTCAGAACAGCTGAGGTTTTACTTTTCAGATTTATAAAACTGATTGAAGCAGATTTTACAGAATGAAATTAGATGAATTCAACAGATTGTAGATAAAACAAACACAAAAACATAATCTGATGTTTTTGTTGTGTGGTAATAAAAACATTCTGTCAAACCTCTGTCGTCGTGGGCCCACAGGGAGGCAGTATCCGTGGTAACAGTCGTCATGTCAACAGCTGTCTGGTCTCAGTCGTCGGGCTGTAACGAGGGATTTGGTTAATTAACGATCAGCGGGGGGGCTAATCAGAGCCTGCTGCTAACACCAGGATTAACGGGGATTAGCAGCTGATGTGTCAGTCACACCCAGTCACACAAAGATGCTTCGCTTCATCTCGTCCAGTGACTGACGGCAAACAAAACCGCGTGGAACAATAAGAGCGTGTCTCCAGCTGATGTCTCAGTGCGTCCGTGTCCACGTAAAGACGTCTGCAGAGAAGAACCCCAAAGGCGTCTGACGAAGGGCCCCCAGGCCCTGGAGCCATCCAGAGCGTGTCACCAGAGAAACACATCTGTGAGCTGCAGCGGGAAGGACCAGGAGAACCGGTCCTTTTAGTTTGTGACACATTTAACGTTAAACTAGTTTCTGATTCAGACCGGAACATCCGTCCTTCTTCCTGGATTCACATGTCACGTGTTCTGTTTTCTGGCCTTTGTTCTGGGCAGCGGGCTCTGATGTCCTGGTGCTGTTGGCTTTAAGCAGCCCATGTTCTATGTGTTATCAACACTAGCAAGCTAACAGGTAGCCTGTTGATTAGCAGCAGCCTGTAAATAACGTGTTCTCTTCAGTGAACACGTGTTGTGGTTCAGTCCCAGTAAGTAAAGGAAAATGCAGAGCTGGTGTGTAGTTCAGGCGGCCTGGGACAACAGAGCGTTTAAATAAAGTAGATGCAGCGTGGTCGTGTGGTTCACACACGATGTGAAACGACTGTAAAGAGGAAAATGGATAATTTCAACCGGGTCGAGATTTGTGTTTTTCACTTGTGCTGGAACAAGGCTGCAGAAAGAAAAGAGTGTGTGTGAGACGTGCAGTGTGTTAATCGAGACGATGGCTGAAGTGGAATCCATCACATGGACCAGATGCTGCTCGCAGATACGATTTGATGTTTGTGCGTTTATATTTAACTTTGCTTTTGTCTCTGTAGACACAGAGCGAGTCGGCCTTCAGGCACATCACACACACAGTAACACACTCGTGTTTAAGAGCCCAGTCACAGGACAAAAGGTGCTGCTGCAGGCGGCCTGCAGCTGTAATCAGATTACTGTCACACACACAGTTGTTGGACGTGAGCGTGGAGAAATGTGATTGGAGATGGTTTGTCAAAGACAGAGAGGAAGAAAAGAGATAAAGGAGGAGAGACAGATGTGAGGAGGAGGATGAGAAAATGACTGATCTGTTTTCTTTTTGTAAAACAATACACTGTGTGCGTGTGCGTGTGCGTGTGCGTGTGCGTGTGCGTGTGCGTGTGTGTGTGTGTGTGTGTGTGTGTGTGTGGCTTCCTGTCCTCCTTTAGTTTCCCGTCCAGCAGGAAATGTGACAATACTGCAGTTTCACCCCGTGTGTGTATGATATATATGACTTCTGTCCTGGACCTGGTTCCTGTGAAAAACAACTATTGTTTCCAGCGTCCCAGAGGAAAACTAAGCGCTCTGTGGTGCCTTCAGGTGCAGCTCAGAGTTTCTGGAAACCACAAACACCTGCTTGTGGGAAACTCTGAGTCAACTGCCATTAGAGAGTTCACAGACAAAATGTGATCTCAGTAGAGACGGCACTGTGGAGTCATTAGAGTTTAGTCATGTGTCCGCAGAGTCAGTTTAGATTTAGTTTAGATTCAGTTTAGATTCAGTTTAGATTCAGTTTAGATTCAGTTTAGATACGGTAAAGTCAGTTCAGTCTCAGTAGAGTCTCAGTAGAGTCGGTACAGTTTCCATACAGTTGATCTGCAGTGTTTCTGTGAACATGGCTGAAACGTGGCCACTGAACCTTCACTGCCTCCCTCAGTTAGAAGCTCTGTGCAGTTTGCAGCAGTTATAATGTCAGAGCTGAAGGAACCACTGACCTGCTGAGAACCTGCTGGAAAACACAGAGATAAAAAGAAGTAAACACACACAGTCCAGTCCACATTGTGTCACTGATGGTAATGATTATCCTGTCAGAGCGATGTGCACAGTCACAGGATAGTTTGTCACATTCAGACTGATCCTGACTCTGAGCTGCGACAATTAAAGATCATGAATCATTAATGAAGCTACCTGTTGTGGCTCCTGCAGAAACAAATGATGTTTTGGTAAAACCGCGATTACACGCGGGATGATGCTTTACTGTTGAGTTTACAGCAGACGTCTGTTGCTTTTTATGGACATTTTAGTTTGGAACAGATGTGAAAACAGAACAAACCTACAGGACGGTTGTTCTGTGTTTGTGCTGCTCTTCCCAAAGACACACCATCTTTTGTTCGAGCTAAAGGTACAACAGTCTACAGCATGTTTCCCGTCACTTAATCTCATATTGTGGGTTATAGGCGTCACATGACTGCAGGGCAGCTGGTGTGTGTTAAACTGAATTGAATTAATGTATTTGTGTATCATTAGTCGAACCAGTGTTCTCTACAGTATCAGTATCATCGGTTGTGTTTGTAAAAAGCCTCAGATTTGACAGTGGGTCTCCAGGCAGTACACTGGGTTAGGGTTAGGAACAGCGGAGCAGTTTTTAGCGTGGAGAGCTTCGCAGCAGCATTTCAGCTTTGTGCTTTCTTTATTGAGCTGACTGAAAGTTTAATAAAGCGCAGACACTGTAAGAAGAGTCGACTCCTCTCCTCTGTCGTTCAGATGGATAGCTGGTATTTCTCTGTCCTTTACCGCAGCCGATGTTTTTATGGTAACCGACTGATGAACATGAATTAATTTTAAATTATAATCACTCAACCACCAGGAGAAATTATGATTTTTCATTTAGAACTTAAACTCGCCCATTTGTTTGGTGTCTTTATGTCCTTTACTGACATACGGGATTTCAGACCTGCACAGACAGCATGAAATGAATTATCAGTTTAATGTCAGAACGTTATAGATTTACAGCTTCTACATACAGAGAGCCAGACTTAATAAAAATGAAGGAGAGGGTGATGCAGTGGGGGAGAGGCAGAGCTGACCTTTCTGTGGAGCTGAATAATGAACCAACAGATGGGTGAGAAGAGGAGCACAGCAGTTTTATGTATCAGCGTTGTATGTGAATAGAAATAAAGTCAATAAAGTCCAACAATGTCACCTCGCCACTGAAGCTAAAATTCTCTAAATTCTTCATGGAGTTCTGCACTGTCTGCACATCCATTAAAATCCTGAACGTCTGAGATTAAAAGCCAAACAGGTCTGAGTTTACTTTGAGTTAGATCACAGATGGTGACATGTCTAACATATCACTAATTCACTGACTGGACTGAGTCAGTATGCGGCCAACGCATACTAGTAGCTAACAGTACTTTACTGATACTCTGATGCTCTTTAGTAATAAGTCCAAAATAGATCACGAGTTAAGTGACAGAGTGGTTGGCTGTCGGCCTTATACACACAGTGACCTAACATGCTGTTTAATTAACTAACCAAGCTCCAGGCTAACACACTACTTTTGTAGATAACTGACTATGTCACCTTTACTCAGTCACTCAGGTGCGGACTTGTGCTTTTGCCGAATAAGCCAGCTTTATTTTTAAACAACGTCACAGCAGGAGGAGAGACACTGTCCTAGATTAATATTCACCTGAATTGTTTCAGCTTTTAACCGTTAACCAGTCTAACTGTCTGTCTGCAGTAAATACCAGGTGGTGGTGGAGGAAGAGCGCCCCCGCAGGCAGAGGAGAGGTACGGCAGAAATCCTGCGCTGTTATCCGGTGCCCATCCACTTCCAGAATGCCACGCTGCTCAACTCCCAGTATTACTTCAGCGCAGAGCTGCCGATGAGCGAGCTGAGGACGCCAGTGCCCTTCTGTGTCGGTTAGTCCCTCACTGCTAACCTAGTTACTGAGTTAGCCAGCTAGTTAAATACTGTGTTAGTCAGTTAGTTGGTAGTTAAATGCTGTGTTAGTCAGTCAGTTGGTAGTTAAATGCTGTGTTAGTCAGTCAGTTGGTAGTTCCATGCCATGTTAGTCAGGTAATTAGTTGGTAGTTAAATGCTGTGTTAGGTAGTTAGTAGGTAGTTAAATACTGCGTTAGGTAGTTAGTTGGTAGTTAAATACTAAATAGTTGGTTTAGTTAGTAGTTAAATAATTGGTTTTTAGTTAAATACTGTTAGTTGGTAGTTAAATACTGTGTTAGTCAGTTGGTAGTTGATTGCTGTTCTAGTCAGGTAGTTGGTTTTTAGTTAAATACTGTTAGTTGGTAGTTAAATACTGTGTTAGTCAGGTAATTAGTTCAGATTATTGTTGTTAATTAAGTTGTTTACCTGTGTGTTGCTACAGGTGATAACAGGACCTATAACGGCTACTGGAATGCTCCACTGCTGCCTCATAAGAGTTATGGAATCTACTACCAGGCTGTCAGCACGGCTAACGGGGTGAGTCCACCTGTCCACAGGTTATTTCAAACTACACCCTCAACTAATCACAATCACATGCAGATTAGTTGGGTCTTAATGAAGTGATTTAAACACATTTTCTGCTTTCTGTGAGGACTGCAGCATTGTGATGTTACAGTTCAGTTCAGGTGTGGCTTTGGACCCCATATTGCCTCTTCACTGTTCACTGTGTAAATATGACAAAAGACAAAAACTAATCCTGAAAAAATTAAGTTTAAAAAAGTGTCAAGCAGCAGCAAGCACCTTCTGGTGTCTGATCAGCTCGTGTTTGTCCAGACAGATGCCACGGTTTCGCTGAAGAAGCATTAAAACATTTCTTTCTTATGAAAAATATTTTATTCCATGATTTTGGACACATCTTTGTGAAGTGTAGCTCACACTGAGTCTAAAATGTGTTTATGTCTGACTGAAAATAGTTTTCATGTACCTTATTGTCCTCGCTGAGCTGTTTTCTGGTGTGAAAAGCTGTGATGTAGAGAAGCCAATCACAGAGGAAACAGTGGCTGAATTTGGTTTAAAGGACTGGCGGGTGTCAAGACGTCCAATCACAGTGTGCAGCAGAGCTCGACGTCGGCCGTGTGCCGCTGCAGAACGACACTAGTGTGCTCTAACAAAGGTTTCACATTATTCCGTTCTCTGTTCTGCTGGCTTCTTTCAATTTCCCTCAGTCTCTTTGTTCTCTGTGTCATAAAAACTAGAGAAGCGAAACAGAGAGGTCACACACTCTGATACCAGCACGGACCGTTCAACACACACACGGTTTAATAGGAGTGGAGATAGTTCCAGCAGCCTGACCAGTGACACTAATAGGCTACAGGGACATGTGTGTGTGTCAAATCAAATGTGTGTAAAAACACACATACAAACAGATAGTTGTGTGTTGTGTGTTAATTATTGACGCTGGGACGTTTAATTGGTGTGTGTGTGTTGAATAATGCAGCCACAGTAGTGCTTTTTAGTGTCGCCACTCTGCAGAGACTTCACCACCACCGCTGCTGCTGGATGTGTGTGTGTGAGCATGAATATTCATCAGCTCTTGTGGTTAATTTGTCGTCTGTTTGTTAAAACCAGAAAGACACAAGATGTTCTCTCTCGCCTTTCACCAAAACTGTGTGTGTGTGTGTGTGTGTGTGTGTGTGTGTGTGTTTGTGCGTGTCTTTTGTTAAATGCCACCACAGGCACTGATCCACAGCCATTTGCCTTCTGTCCGCTCTGTTTACGACGAGTGTGTGTTAACAACTTTTAGCTCAGCACCACCTTTGTGAGGACATTTCTGCACATTTCACACACTAAGATGTGTTTCAGGGTCCAGACCTGGTTTTAGGGTCCAGGTTAGAATCCGGTTTAGGATAAGAACTGGGGTTAGATTCTGGTTTAGGCTAAGGAGCTGCTGTTTGTCAGTGAGTGTCCTCACAGCTGTAGAAAGACCAGCATGTGTGCTTTGGCATTTGTGTTGACAGGAAACTAATTTTCTCCTCTGTCCAACAGGAGACAAAGATCGACTGTGTGCGTGTGGCCACTAAAGGTAAGAAAAGGAATAGGATTTTATTTTGAAAGACACTAGGCACATTTACTTGAGTGAGGAGAACAAAACACTTATTATACATTTGTAATGGAGTTTAGTATAGTTTTATTTTGAAAGGTATGAGAAAATAAGGTTTGTCCATAATTTATTTTTAGTGGCTTTAGAATTTTTTTTTAACTTTGCTGTTTTTTTTCCACGGTATTTAAAAAGTTTTTGGTGCATTTAGATTTTATTAGAAGGTGTTTTGGTTTTAGTCTAAAAGGTCTTAAGCACAATTTTAATCCATTTAGCCTATTGGATCTGGTTTCTGGGTTGTGTTGAGTCTCTGTTGAACTCTGCTC
The DNA here is from genome assembly GCA_900302695.1 of Helostoma temminkii. Classification (NCBI taxonomy): domain Eukaryota; kingdom Metazoa; phylum Chordata; class Actinopteri; order Anabantiformes; family Helostomatidae; genus Helostoma; species Helostoma temminkii. The sequence continues at coordinate 12,286 of OMLM01013930.1, read as the reverse complement.
ACTGCTGGACTGGATTTAACTGTGAAATTAGCTGCCAGCTAGCCAGGCAGCGATCAGGCCATTCTGTGTAATGAGACACAGATGGCAGCTAGCTGTTGGAGTGCTAGGCTAATAGTTAGCACAGTGGTCCCATCCAGGAGTATAATGGCTCACAGATGGGCGACTAGTGCCCGACACCTGTCCTTCACTCTGTCCTCCAATAACAACATGATGTCCTCTGCAGACACAAATAAAACACACACTCAGCTCTATGCTACGCTAACGCTAGGCTAAAACAAGGCTAATGACTGGGACTCTATGGGCGTCTAGAGAGACGTTTAGCACGGCAGCTAAACAAGCTAAAAACACTGTCTTGTCCCCTGATGGACATCCAGGATTATCACACACACACTCAGTAATTGACTGTTCTGGCTTTCATCAGCTTTTATTGGAGCACAGTTCTGGTGGCTAACACTAGCAGCTGCTGATAGGCTCTGTCGATCCCCTGACACCTGTCAGTCATGCTGCAGCAGCCAACCACATCTCCCTGGGGGCTGAGGGGGGGGTCTCTGCCCACACACACACCCACGATGCCTTGCAGCACTAACAGTGAGCGGAGCTGATGTGAATGTAGAGGAGAGCTGAACGTCTGCTGAATGTTAACGGCACACACAAAGAAAACACAGTTGAGCTAAACAAAGGTTTTTATTCTTCAACAGAATAAAATCACAGCAAAGGAAGGAAACAAACATGAGATATGGAAACAGTCGATGTGAATCCGATATTTACACTTTATCTAATGAGTATATCTGAGTACACGTGTCACTAATGGACATAATGTAGTCTGCTGCACAAAATGACATGTGAAAACAGGCCTCACATCTACAGACACGCTTTATTCTGATGGACAGTGTACATACAAGACTGTTACTGAGCAGGTGTAAATAGAAAAATACTCTATTGATTGTGTCTGACTCTGCTGTGAGTTATTCACACTCTGCTCTCTGCTGGTTTGATCACTAACGTCTGATGGTTGATTAACGAGCTTCTCTTCCAGGTCTGTTTCCTGAACTAAAATACTAAAATGCTCACGTGGCTTCATCTAAAACTCTGATGACACCGTTGATAATCCACCGTTACTGACACTTCTACATAGAATCAGCTAATTAATTAGAGATAATTACTAGGTCAAAGTGACATGAAGACCAGTTACTGTAGGAACTCTGATAAATGTGATGATCGGTCAGTTGAACAATGATCTGCTACAAACCTTTAGATTTTTAAGGTTCTGGATGGGTTAACTTTCAATTAAATATTTGTTGTTTGCAGCCTCTTAAACATGAAAGCTGGATGTTTTCATGAAGATCTGTCTGACTGTTGGTCAGACACAGCAACACGTGTCGGGATGTACATTTATTTTTCCTGTCGTTTGAAATAATGAATCATAAAAATGATCAATGAATTAAAAAATAGTGTCAATAAAGTAATTGATAATCAGCTCATGTAACTGCCACAGTTCTAATTCTACATCAGTGTGTTTATATCTGTAGATGAACGTCAGAGCTCAGTGTCAGGTCTGAGATTTTCTACAACTAGAAAGTGTTCAGATAAACTGTACCAGCCTCCATCAGGAGAAGATGACGATGCTGCATGTTACTAATATTTCTGCTTCAGTGCAAACCGCTGCTACAGCCTGTCTATCTCTCTCTGTCTCTCTGTCTGTCTCCGTCTCTCTCCCTCTGCATGCTTTCCTGGATGAATAGCTGCTATAATCGTCACCCAGCTCACCACCCCGTACGTTCGCATCGCCCCGGCAGCTGGCGACAAGCAGCTAACAGGTCAGAAGAAAACACACAACACGACAACACACAGTGCAGGAGGCAGAAAACATGTTGTAAAGAAAAGGATTAAAAAACAATGATGGTGATGATTGAGGGAAAATAGATTTAGTTTAATTAAAGACAACTCGTTTTAACTCTTTTTCTAAATGATTCGTTTCTAATCAGCTCAGTAAGACAGTGATGTGTTTTCACGTGAATGTTTTGTCCGACCTTTTTTTATCTGACAACAGAAACAGTGGAGACACCAAACCAAACTAGAATGGAAATGAAATGGTTCCACTGGTTTCTGTCTGTTCCAGTGTACTTTAAAACTAAACCACGTTAGAACCAGTTTCATCCTGGTTCCCACAATTAAACTGGTTTCTGTACAGTTGACCAGTGTGGTTGAGGTTAGATTCTGGTTAGGGGTAAAGGGAATGCATTATTTCTATTTCTATGAGTGTCCTCGCAAGTATAGCGATACAAACATATGTGTGTGGACAGACTGAACAGGTGGGACGTGCTCACACACTCACACACACACACACACCTCCCACTCAGCATGACTGGCTGAAGCCCCGAAGCTGAAAACAGCTTCACTTTCACATTAAAAGCAGCTCCTCCATGGCCGGCTGTGACACACACACACACACATATACACACGGAAACACGCACACATAC
>OMLM01013929.1:0-11062 GCA_900302695.1 Helostoma temminkii | reverse complement strand
CGTATGGACTTGAAATGTATTGGTGGCCATGGATCCTCTACATGGACTAAAGTAAACGAGGATGGTACACCTGTTATGCAATGTTCATGTATTTTTACTAAATGCTGGAGTGGAATTAGCATGTAATTGCCATCCAGAGTGGGGGTAGTGTTGCAGAAATAGCGTAGCTCATGTGTAGTCTGTCTTACGTAGTGTGTGAGTCAGTCAGCCTTCCTCTCTGCCCAACTGCCTCTGGTGCCGGAACAGGCTCGTATCTGGTGAGTGCTGATGGACGTGGTTCATTCACAATCAATAACTCCAACATGTGCCCACTTTATCAGTAATTCTTCTGTCATATCGAGGAATAATTCATCAACCAGTAGAAGTTTTATATTTTATTGGTCTTTATGTGCCAGTACATGTTCAGGTATTTAATATCAATTAACCCAATAACCCTTAATATATGTTACTTACAGTTACAGACAGTTAAAGTACATCAAAGATAACAAAGTATCTGTAATTGTAAATATGTTATTTAATCATATGACCCTTCCCAAGGCAGCGCTGGCCCCATAACAGCAGCAACAACAGTATAAATGGTACCTGAGGCCCTTAAATCAAACACTGCTGTACTCTATACTCTGACTCCACCACAGTCACCCATAGATAGGGAAAAGATAACGTCTTACTGACTGTGTGTAACTATCTATACCTATAACTGTAGCAGTGATTATCTGTAACTGTATGTAACAGTAACTGGCAGTACCTGTACCTATCTGTTACCGTGTGTAACTGTAACGGTAACTGTAACTGTTTTTGTGCGCACACTGTCTCTTTAAATGTTTGAAGTCTTAGCGCGGCACTCTCCCCCTGACGTCACAGTAGAGAAGATGGCGGCGGTGTTGGAGCGCAGCTACATAGAGATCTGTGGATTTGAGAGGGAAACTCTGCACAGGTTCAGAGAAGTCACCGTAAACCTCGGTAAACTTACACACTCTGGCTTGGGCTCTGTCCTTTGCGGGTTCTGTCTCTATACACGTTTGTCTCTGCTCGGAGGCTGGGTTTTAGGACATGCTAGTAACAGCTAACTGTTAGCACGGCTAACACGCTGCTCCGTAACGGTGTGTAGCTTACGGTAAACACACTAGCTGCCGGAGTTAGCTGGGCCCGGCGTGTTCGTGTCCTCTGTGACCGGCACAGACCGGTGGTCTGTAGACACTGTGACCGCTCACCTGACATCGTTATATTCACAGCCGGTAGCTCCGGAAAAGTCACACATGTGGGTCCAACAGTCTGTGTGCTAAGCTCCAGCTAGTCAGTTAGTTTAGTTCCTTCAGCTGTCACTGGTCACTAATGTCAGGTCTCAGTAGTGATGTCTGACCTTAACATGACTGACTTCTGAAGTCTGGTGAGTGAACACACACCAAACTCTGATTTACCGTGGTCTCACAACACCAGCTTGTTTCTCAAGTCAGTACAGATATTCGCTAAACTTTGAAATTTACTGTAAAATACCTGAATTGATTTCCCTAGTTAGTTAAAATGTCAAATGTGTAATAGTATAATTCCTAGCAATTACTCAAATTTCACCAAATTCAGAAAGGAAGCTGAACATTATAACAAGCAGAAAAAATGCATGAAAAAACAAATGAATGAAAACAAACACATTGTTTTGTTTCACAGAGATGAAACTTTAAACAGTTGTAGAAATGAATCAGCTGACTGTGGTGTGAAATATTGTTTGGAAGTCATAACCTTCTCCGAATAATGCTGAATGTATGTTTAACATTGGATTGGTGTTAGCAGCTAAAAATAAAGAAGCTGTTCAGTGTGGAGGATTTAAAGAATCTGTCCTAAAACCAGAATGAAACAACAATAAAAACAACAGGAAAGGAGGAGCTGAAGATGTTGAGAGTTGAATGGTTATTGTGTTTATAAAGACTGAAGAGAACAGGATGTATGAATTAAAGGATATAAACGCGTCTCGTGCACAATAATGAACACAAATAAAATGTCTTAACCTGTGTGTGCAGGTCTGACCGCTCTTCCTGGGGGGGTGAAGTTTCCGGACAGCGCTGGAGCATTTCATTATGAGGAGAGCGGGAAGCTGCTGTCTGTCACCAGTAACAGATTCATACACTGGTGAGTGACTCGTCCACCACTGTTCCCATTTCCTTCAGTACAAGCATATCTGGCTGCAGTAAACCTCTTTGAACAGTTCAGCGTGTTAATGACTAGGGCTCGGTTTAAAAAATCAATTTACCGATTAATATACATTTTTATTTAAAAGGTCCGATATCAATGTGTAAATTCGTGGATCGATCTTAATATTATACTTTACTTAAGTTTGAGTCATTCGCATGACTGCACAACGACATCTCTGAATACTGGCCTGTGTAGCTGCCGGATCGGGATAATGCTTGTGCAAGATGGCGCACAAAAATGGCCATTTCTCACTTCAAGGTACCCGAAGTACAAACACCTGTACTTGGAAGTACAGACTGTCGGACGCAGAACACTCTAGTGTTTCTATGTTATATATGATGAATCCCCTCACAGCTGTTTGAAACGGCCTTGACTTGTTTCCTGTACATGCTCTATCCTGATAAGGCAGCTTGGTCAGGTCCAGTAGTGACGGACCATGCATCAACACATGCCTGAGGCAGCTGCGTGATGTCGTATTGTTGTGACAGTGTAGTTTAATTGTTTTTCAACTGTTTTTTGGTGATTATTGTTATTTCATAGCTCATTTGGCCTTTTCAAAGCAGGGTTAAAAACTAAGTTATTGTTGAACTTGACTAGCATTTATATGTGCTGTCAAATCAACAAACCAGCCACATACCCTTGGATTCATATCCTTATGTTGGATCAGATATGTAACTTAACCAGTTTGCAGAACTTGGTGTCCAAAAAAGGTTTATGCTCCGCTGGGAAGCCAAACAAATATTTTCTTGAAACTGAAATACATCTAAATGAATTGTTATTGAATCGATCGATACTCATCCCTAATAATAACACAGTAGGATGTTTAAACTTGTAAACACGTTGCAGGTCAACATCAGCAGACACGGTGCAGCTGGTGGAGCAGTCTCTGGACACCAACCTGCTCAACAATGCCGTCAAACTCAGGTTCACTCATTGCACTGTCCTGCCTGGGGGGGTCCACATCCAGGAGACCCTCAACAATGTGCTCATCCTCATCTCCACCAATCAGAGCGTCCACAGGCTGGTCCTGCCTCACCCCACCCGCATGTACCGCAGTGTGAGTACCTGGTACCTAGTGTGACATGGTCATTAGAGCAGAACAGCTTCCTCTGTCATTAATGCAGAACTAAGCGCACAGAAGTCTGTCTGCTGTCCTGCTGAGTTTAACATGTTCTTTAGCAATGTCCACTACCTTAACAACAGTAGCTTTGTTGTACAATAACAACAGAAATAAAACACAAACGTCAAATCACACACAAAGGAGTAAATAAATAAAAATAAACTATTTAAACAAACATCTCACACAGAATGAGAAAAGTGTGTTTGAGGACGAGGTTTAAAAGACGAAAGCGTCTGATTTCCTCAGGCAGGTCATTCCAGAACTCGCTCTTTCCCCTTCAGCTGCTGTGGTTTTCTTTGTCTGACCCGTTCTGCTCAGTGCACCAGTGGTTTCTTTATTTTCAGAGAAGGTCTAATGTTTGTGCAGGGTCTTTTTTTTTCTTTTTCTCCTCAGATTCAGTGTTTTGCTTTTCTCCCATAGACAGTTTTAGTGTTGAACACTCCACCTCACTGGTGGTGTGTTCAACAACAACACAGCTTCAAATAAAAGCAGAACTTTTCGAGTGTGTCTAGAAACTGTGGTAATGTGATGGTAGATGCCTAACCTTTGTCTGCAGGAGCTGGTGACGGAGCTTCACATGCAGTCCATCTTCACCGATGTGGGGAAGCTCAGTCTGCAGGACCCCTCCCACAGTGCCATCATCCCCAGCTCGGTGGGACACACAGGGAGCCCCGGCACCTCCACGGCCTGGCTCAGTCACGAGGGAGAGGCTCACTATGCCCTGGCTTCACCAGCAGGAGGCATCATGGTGGTGACTCTGCCTCCTCATGGTACACAGGGTAAGGATTCAGTTCACTACTGTCGGCTTTAATTTAAGGCTTTGGTGGAAACTACTGGAAGACGTGTGGAAGAATTGCAGCTGTTGATTATGTTGTTTGCTGAACAACTGTGGTGGATGACAGGAAGTCAAACATACACAAAGTCAGCTGGGACACTAGCAGTGGAGTCACAGCGCCCTCTGGTGGACAGACTGTTTCTCATCAGCTGCTGTGAGGACTGATTGATTTATGTGCAATAAAGTATCTGATAAAGTCATCTAGCAGAACCTAAGCAGCTTCAGCTCATTATCACAATGAACTGAACATTTTAAAACCTTGAATATAGGTTAGAAAGACAAAGGGGAACCAGCTCTACTCAGAACAAATAATGACCCGGAGACGATCATCCTGCCTGGAAAGTGCAGAATGCCGACTGTGACTCATTCAAATGCCATAAGCAGCAGGAGCACATGTCTTACAATAAGGTTCACAGAGCAAAAGATAAAAAAGGGTGGTGCAACCGCTGGTGTTTCTCCAGAGCGGCTAATGCTAGTGCTGCTGGCTAATGTTAGCCCTTATTTCCCTGCAGCCCATTAGGAGCAGAGCAGTTTGTTGTGGTGCTGATGTGTCTTTGTAGTTACATTATACTTCCTACTGTGTTGAGCTGTAACCTACAAAGTCTCCAGTTAAGTTGTTAACAACATGGATCAAAGATCTGTGGCTGTGTTTTAGTTGTTAAAAATTGACCTTTAATATTTGGTATCCAGTTGTGTTTCGCACACAGAGCAAGGAAGCAGGAGAGAAACTGTAAAGGTGATTATTAGATTAATAAAAGCTCTATCTGACTAGTGGATTGGATGTTTTCAGAAGCAGCTTCCTTCAAAAATAGACTCAAATCTACAGATTGTGGTTGGTGGACTGTGTTTTGTCTCCTGGTGTTGTTAGTTCGCTCATTTTGAACTATGGGCATGTTGGTTTTGTCACAAGCGGACCATGACACTGCATGCAGTCAACTGTGTGAGATCATGTCACTCGATAATTTCAGCGGACACATTGTTAAACAACAGAAGATGTTTTTATCTACTGCAGTTCCACATACGTCCCTTTAGCTTCAGCACCTTCATCGCAAGCTTGTTGTGGTTAAGTCGATGGATGAGGGAGCACAGGCCAAACTTTACCGCTATTCTGAGAGTTTACTCCTGTTAAACTCCTTTAATTGCTTCTTTCCTCCCTGTTGTCACGTGTGCGGTAACAGTCATGTTACTCACCTGCCTGTGTTCGCTCTGTGTGGAGCAGCTGAGCTCCACCCTCACTTACAGACACAGGGTGAAGAGGCTGCAGCAGAAACACCTGTGTCTATTTCTCTATGTTCAGATGAACTAATCTAAATAAAAACCTGTGCATCAGTCAACCAACCAATCATTGTATTGATACGAGGAAAGCCGGGGCAGCAACGCACCGGGTCGGCTCAGATCCATAGTTGCTGCTCCAGCAGTGACTATTGTCGAATCACGTGTGCTTCATGTTTCCAGGCAGCGTGTCTGTGCTGGAGCTGAAGAGGAGCTCCATGATGCAGAGGTTGTCTGGCTGGATGCCCTCAGCGATCCGGGGGGAGCACGGTCCTGCTGACCTGGCCCTCAGTCTGGCTGTCCGAGAGCTGGAGGAAGACTCCTTCATCTTCGCCCTCTGTCAGGACCACAAACTGCGCATGTGGTCCTTCAGGGTCAGACACTAATCCCAGCTGTATAAAGCTTTATTTTCTGAACGTGGAGGCTGATTTGGTTTAAATGTGACAGGAAATACAGAGCTGCTGTTTATCACCCCACAGGAGCAGGCCTGTCTGCTCGAGGCCGACATGCTGGATTACATGCCGGCCTGTAAAGGAGTGAAGCGTCTGTCGGGGCAGGGCCACCGCCTGAGGCTGGCCTTCTCCTCCATCACCGGCCTGTGTCTGTGTGTTTACCTGGCCGTACCTGCCAGTGGGCAGTTCACCGTGCTGCAGCTGGTGCCCACCGACAACAACCGCTACAGTCTCGAACACATCTCCTCTCTGTTCACCACACAGGTAAACCACAAGAAACACGTTCAGACTCGGTGTGACAGTGTGACACACTGATGCTGTAATTCACATGCTATTAATGTCAACTTTACTGGGACACAGTGTTTTATCACCACAGACCTTTTGTCTGCTGACCCAGCAGGATCAGCCAACACACACACCATTACATGTGCTTCTCTGTCAACAGGAGACTCTGGTGGATTTTGCTTTGACTTCCACAGACGTCTGGGGGCTGTGGGTGGACGACTCCAACACCACAGTTGTCAAATACATCAGCTTTGAGCAGTAAGTAAGAATCAGCAGCGTCTTTTTATTAGATGTCAGTCTACACGCAAAGCAAAAATTAACATGAATCAGTGTGACTGGGAGACTGGGGAGCTGTGTTATAAAAACAGCCCACAGACAGCGCGACTGAACTTAATAACTAGGCTCAACAGTGTCACCATTTGTTGACCAGTAGCAGCTCTGAACGTGGCTCTGCTGCAGCGTCTGTGTGAGAGTAAAGGTGAGGCTCAGAACTGTTACTGTGTGTGTCAGAGTAATTCTCTAAGCACCTTAACCTCCTCGATTTGTGTAAACAGTGAGGAGCTGGTGGCTCTGAACACTGAAGTAAACGTTGACTGTATTAAAGACATAATTTTAAACTGAGAAAGTTTTTGAATTGAGTCTGACACAGATTTAAACCAGAAACAGGTGAAACTGGATTAAGATGATTGTGTAAATAATAATAAACACTGTGTCAGTGAGATGGTTTAGTTTAACACAATAATCACTACCAGTAACCAAACTGACATGTCAGAACCAGAGTGGTGACTCCAGTATAACACGTCATGAGGGGACAGGTACAGATAAAATTCAGGACCATGAAGGGTTCGGACATTTCAGTGAGGACCAGTGCTACCAGTAGAAAACATGCCTGGTTATGATTCTGCATCTGAACTAAGACATTTAAGTTTGGTGTGTGGCAGGAGCTGCTGGTATCTGCATCTGGACCAGACTGTGTTTATTACAGCACTGTGGTTCCCTAGTAACCAGCAGGTCAGACCTGACTCAGCAGGAGGGCAGCTTCATGTAGACGGGTCTGAGACCAGGGACACTCAAGTCCGTGTAAACTGGGAAATCTAAACAAAACCAGGAGCTGAAACAGAATCCAGGTTTTAGTTGTCATGTATTTTTGTGTGTTTGACAGTAACACAGCGGGTCAGTGGAACCAGGTGTTTGTTCAGCCCCCACCAGAGGAAGAGGTCCATATCGGAGAGGACCAGGACCCCAGAGTAAGACCAGTAGCACACACTAAACCACTAACCAGACCAGTACCAGACCAGTAGCACACACTAAACCACTAACCAGACCAGTACCAGACCAGTAGCACACACTAAACCACTAACCAGACCAGTACCAGACCAGTAGAACACACTAAACCACTAACCAGACCAGTAGCACACACTAAACCACTAACCAGACCAGTAGGATACAGAGGGAGATGAACTAAGCTGAAACTTCTTGTGGTGTTTTGTGAACAGGAGACGTACCTGGAGGTTCTCTTCTCTCCTCTGCGATTCACCGCTTCAGCCATAGTGAAAGCTCTACAGGTGAGAACACACCTGATGTTTCCTGCTGCTGTGCTGAGAGAAAATCAGAAAATCCACATTTATCCAGGCCATCAGCTTCATTTTACCCTGGTTAATCCAGATCTTCAGTAGGATGATGATGATAGGGATGAAGACGAGGTGTATGTTGTGTTGCAGATTTACCGTCGAGGCTCAGAGAGAATCACCGATGTGTCCTGGGAGAGTCTGAAGAAGGAGGTGACGGTGGCCGTGGAGAGCGAGGTAAAAGGTTCTGACCTGAAAGAATTTAGATGGAGTCCTGAAACCAGAGTCCGGTCCTCAGTCTCTCTGTCCTCTCCAGCTGCAGAGCAGTGTGACGGAGTTTGAGTTCTCTCAGGAGGAGTACCGTCAGCTGCAGGTGGAGTTCTGGTCCAAGTTCCACGCCTGCTGTCTGCAGTACCAGGAGGCTCTGTCCACACCCGTGGGTCTGACTGTGAGCCCACACACGTCCATGGTGTGCCTGCTGAAGAAGGTGAGGATGGGCACACAGCTCGGACTGATCAGGATCAGCTGGGGAATGTGTGTGTGGATGATCCTGTGCAGCGTCTACAGCAAGTTTCAGTCCAGACAGTGCCGACATGTCAAATTAACCTGCTGTTTAATAATAAGGAAATAAATGCTCTGTTTATTGATTAAATCTGTTTGTCATCAACGTGAAGCGTAAAGATGTGACAACCTAGAAGAATAACTGATGGATTTGGTTTATTTCATATTGTAAAGCAGGAAGTCAGACTGTAGCTGCTGTCTGCGTGTCCCGCTAAAGTCCTGCTGTCTGCGTGTCCCGCTAAAGTCCTGCTGTCTGCGTGTCCCGCTAAAGTCCTGCTGTCTGCGTGTCCAGCTAAAGTCCTGCTGTCTGTCCTGTGTTGCAGGGTTTCATCTCATTCCTCCTGCCGTGCTTTGCTGTGGATCATTTGTACCTTTCCTACGATGAGTATCTGTTCTCAGAGGAGGAGACGCCCATCACTGACGGTAACTTAGTTTTATTTTCTCCTGTAGTGTCTTTATTAAATATTGAACACAAAATGCTCCAGTGGAACCTGCTGAAAAGTTTACATCAGATCTGCCAAAAATGTTACGGGCGCGGAGGTGTAGTCACTCGCACAGTGTCCTCACAGCTGGAAGTACCTGGGTTCGGCTCCACGGGCTGTCCCGGTTCCTTTCAGTGGTTAGGATGAAGGATGGATGGAATAATCTGTGTCGGTATTCTGTGCCTCAGATGTGGAGGGGGGCCGTGACGTGCTGCAGCTAGTTCAGTGTCTGCGTCTGGTCAGTGACACAGTTTCTGGAGAGATGGCCTACGAGATGGAGAAAGCTCTGGAACATCTGGAGTCACCAGAGAGAGCTGCAGAACTGGTCCTGGAGAACATGCTGGCCAACGACAGGTTGCTTATTTTGCCGTTATAAGTGGTTTGATTCAGATTATAATCCAGATTAATCTGCTTAAACCTTGTATATGACTCAAGGTTTGTTGTTAATTTTGTTTTACTAACGAACAGTCTGTGCTGCTCACTGCTGACATTTCTGCCCCGTCTTGTGTCTGCAGTGACAACGTGATCGAAGACATCCACAACAAGCTGCAGGACATCAGGAACCCAATGGCAGCTATGATGGTTCTGCTGAGGGAGCTGGACCTGGAGACGGACTCTGAGGTCGGAGGGGAAGGACCCATCGCTCTTGGTACGAGTGTTACAGTTGCTGCTGAACCTTAAAGACACAATTTTCATGACCTTGTGTGATTAAAAGTCTTTGGAAACATGTTGTTTTGCAGGTCAGAGTCTGAACATGAGGATCAGCCTGTCTCAGCTGTACGGCAGCAGCTCTGCAGTGTCTGTGGTCTGTCAGGCCTTGTGTCACATGGCCATGACCAGAGCCCTGTTCTGCAGAGACCTGCTCATCCTGCAGAAACTCTACATGCGCTTCGGAGACAACGTACGGACCCACACACACAGTCACACACAGAACACAACTGTTGATATCGAAGAGCTCATTTGGAACCTGAGCCACAATGTCACCTTCATTTCATATGTAATTTTGCAATTCAGAGCTTCACATCTGCATAAAAGCAAACTGACCAGATCAACTGGACAGGCCCGTACACGGCGTCACTCTGTCCTTAGACCCTCAAATCACTTCTAACATGGTTGGAGCAGAGCTTCACTGTCTGGATTCAAATGACTCAGCTGATTAGTGAGCGCGCTCAGTGTTCGCCACCAAGCAGCTTTTTAAAACCTTACGTCTTCTCTCGGTGAATCAGTAGGATGATGTGAATCCCTCGCTCCACATGTGCAGACGTAAACAAACCAATCACTGGCTGTTTGTGTGTCCAGGTGTTTCTGGGTGGGGGGGCCCAGCTACTGCAGCTCCAGCAGGATCTGATTCCTCGCTGCTCCCACCTCCTCTCCTCCTATCACCTCCTGAAACACATCAGCCAGAGCCTCGCCTCCTCCGTCCCCGTGGACATCATGTGAGTACAAACACAGATGTGTCTTTTCCCTGAGATGAAGGTGTCACAGTTAAACTCCGACAGGTTTGGAGAGAACACGTGAATTTAACAGAGAAATATCAACAACAAAAAATATGATTGTTAAAATCAGGTGTGCAGGTTTTTAAGCTTCATATTAAAGACTGCACCCTGACCTTTGACCCCGTGTGTTTCAGAGATGCTAACCTGCAGCACCTCACGGTGCTGGAGCTGTCCGACAGCCCGGCGCTGTCCACCCGCAGATCAGGTGAGTAAAGTCAGACCACCTGGAGGATGATGAGGCAGAGAGGAAGGTGTTGTCACTAATGTGTTAGAGCTGATTAAAACACACAGCAGAAGTCACATGGTTACGTTCAGGTATAACAGCCAGAGTGTGTGTCTGCAGTGCTGAGTCCTCAGACGGTGGTGGAGCTGTTCTACCAGACTGTGGCCAGGAAGATGATCATCTCTCAGATCCACAGCCAGCAGCAGAGCAGCCCCATGCTGCTGTGGCCCACCATGGTCTCCAGCGTGGTGCAGCTCCTCGCTCAGCTTCTGTATCCTCAACACGCTAAATACACGTTAACAACACGTTGGTCTGAGCACAGACTGGTTAATAATTGCATTCAGCCTTAACTGGTGTCTCCCAGTTGGCCAAGTAACCCTGGTTTCCAGTTCCCTGAGTGTCTGATGGCCAACTGTCAGTACACACAGCTGCAGGTGGGTCAGACTGTGTGTGTGTGTGTGTGTGTGTGTGTGTGTGTGTGTGTGTGTGTGTGTGTGTGTGTGTGTTTAGTCCTTTCTTGTCCAGGTCACATGATACAGTTGGTTTTATATTTATCTATGCAGAGAAAGGTGCAGACTGACGTC
>OMLM01013925.1:35215-50308 GCA_900302695.1 Helostoma temminkii | reverse complement strand
GCATCAAGTCCTGTATGATAGGATAACAAACTTGCGTGTTTGTGTGTTTGTAGCACACTAATTCACAGTCACTCTGAAATAAAAAGCTGCAAAATGTATCCTTCCTTTTCTGTCTGCTTACCAGACAGGTTGGTCCTTTACCTTGAAGATTCTTTCACCATCCATGTACACTTATCTTGCATCAAATCAGCAGGCTTTGTTCTGCAGCGTATTACAAATTCAGACAATGATCAAAGCCTTATTTATTTCACAAACAAAATCGAACTTGGGTAGTGCAGTTAAACCCCAGGATTGGTGGTTCCTGGTATCATGTCAAAATGCCCCTGGACAAGACTCTAGACCAAAGGGATTATTAATGTATGAATTTTCTATTATTACACATTATGTTATAGTTGTTTTATATGAGACTGTACTTAATTTGTCATAAACCTATTCATAACATTCTGTGTTTTCTTCCAGCCAACAAAGAAGGTTGCTTCGTTCCCAAGCTTTGTTGATGGTAAGTTAGTGTGACTGCACACCTGTTTGGTGATGAAATCAAATATTGTAATTGCATGGGACAATTCCAAGTAATGCTTTGGCATCCGCTTGTCCCTTAAAAGCCTGACCCTTGCATTGCTCTTTTTCTGCTTCTGGGCAGATGCTAAGCCTAATAATATGTGAGGGGCTTGGTTCCCTGTCAGCTCCTTCAGATCATGTTAGCACATCATGTCCCTGAGTGGGTTACTGAGAGTCCACATCTACATATCACAGACACAGATTAATCTCATCCCAGCCTCCCACCAGCTCTGCACCTTCATCAGCTCACAGCCAGTGGCCATCTCACTGCTCAGTCTCACTCAGCCTTATGTCGCCATCTCTCTATCTCCCGAGCAACAGTGTTTGCTCTGTTTTTCCACACAACATGCTGAGTGCAGTGATTACAATACCGCCTCCACCTCACACCTGATCCTTTCAGTCTAACTGCACTGTGTCCTTCTTTGAATCCCATTAATCACCATATTCTCTGCCTGTCCATGGCCCAGTCCCAGGACCCTGTGAGCCAGAAGACCTAATTGATGGAATTATCTTTGCTGCTAACTACCTGGGCTCTACTCAACTGCTGTCTGAGAGGAATCCATCCAAGAACATACGTATGATGCAGGCCCAGGAGGCTGTCAGCAGGGTCAAGGTACTCGAAAACAACCCTTCACACCTAGCCACACTGACTCACACATGCAAACAGCATCCACTGATCAGGGTCACACTTTCAATTTGCCCAAAAAGTTGCAAGAACTAAGAGGAAGAGTTTCCACTCAAGAACTTAACTCAGGTAATTTATTATTCAGATAAAGAAATAAAATCAATGTTTTTACAACAATATTTTAACATTGTGTTGTATGACTCTTTAATGTTTGAACAGATTTTTTTCAACTAATGTAGATACTCTCTCGTGCCAGTATTGATTTTACTAGTAACTAGTGCTCTCTTCATTATGTGCAAAAAAGTGGTGTACACAAGGTGTAGTAGTGTTGAGGTTCCTGTTTGACCTATTTTGTACAAAAAACACTACCCTGTGAGTTCTTCAGCCATCAGAGTGCTGTTACCAGAGTTGGAACTTTTTGGGTGTCAAGTACTAAATTGTGGCTTTCTGATTTAGAAAACAGCAATTTGAAAGCCAGCCCTCCCTCTTACTTATCCCAGGCTTGTAAAGGAGACAGTTTCCGATCATTGCTCCATGTTAGGTGTTCCAGTCTGACAGAGAATTTGATATAATGGCAGTTTCCCAGAATAATGTTATTGTTGTTTTGTTGTTGTTTAGGCTGCACTGTTGATATATAGTGGCTGTCCACAAAATACATTTTGTCCAGCAGCTTTACATGGCTAATACTGCATGTTTGATCATATTTGTCATGCAGTGTCTGAATACATTTCTACCCGAAAGGGTAATTGATGCATTTCCACAAACTCAAGCACACAAGTGAAGCTGTTCTTGTGATGTTTCTAAAGATGTTGCTTTATGATTTATTCTTAATGGTTATGAGGTATTTTTAGTTCAGATTCAGATTTGTGCTAATAATATTTACATGCACATAAGTGGTTTTGTTCTACAGCAAAATGATTTCTGTCATATACTGGGCATCACTGGTTATTTAGGGCAGCTAAATTACCTTACTTGTTTGTGCTGCAGGGCATGTTTGACACAACCAGCAGATCGATGGGAATGCTGGCATGTTCCCCTTATATTTGTTTGTTTGTTTGTTGACACCTATTCACTGCTGTTCTATAATGTTATTGTGACGATGACGGTCCAGTCAGAGAAATAATGTGGATGCAGACTAGAGGAGCTTGAAACATTTTATTTGATGAGTTGCTTTGTTTATCAGAGGTGGTAAGTAGCTAATAGTAAAATTTTGAGATGATTTTGCAACTGTTACTTTTACTTGTCTAGTTCAGTTATAAACCAATAAATGCTGATGTGTCATTCATGGATTAACATTAATAGTCAGTACATTAGGTAATTAAAATTGGCCCCACCTTTACCGACTGCTATTTTTATTTTACAGAGCTTTAGACAACAACACATTTTTGCCATAATTTTCATCTTTTAGAATACATACAAATCTGGCATCCAAATCAATACTGTTTAAAATATATACTACCAGTCAAAAGTTTAGATACATCTTCTCCTTCTGTGGTCATTCTTTATGTTTATTATTTTCAACATTGCACATTAATACTGAAGTCATCCAAACTATGAAAGAATTTGTATGGAATTATGTAGTAAACAAGAGGGTGTTAAACAACCCAGGTTGTGTATTTATTTTAAATTTTTCAAAGTAGCCACTTTTTGCTTTGATGGCAGCTTTGCACGCTCTTGGCGTTCTCTCAGTAAGTCTTATGAGATGGTCTCCACATAAGGTTTTCCAGCAGTCTTGAAGGAGTTCCCAGAGGTGTTGAGTATTTGTTAGCTGTTTCTATTCACTCTCCAGTCCAACTCATCCCACACCATCTCAACTGGATTAAGATTGGGAGGCCACGCTATCTGAAACGGCACTCCATCACCTCTCCTTCTTGGACAAATAGCTCTTACAGTGTATTTGAGGTCAGTGTCCTGTTGGGAAACAAATTATGGTGCCATTAAGTGCAAAACAGATGGGATCGGATGTTGCTGCAAAAGGCTGTGGTAGCCAAGCTAAATGTAGCTACTTTGGACATCCTTAAACCTAAACAATAATAAAACGTATTCTGGGTTTTTTATCACATTTTTGTTGACTACACAATTGTCACAACATGATTTCAGTGTCTTCAGTTTTAATGTACAATGTTGAAAAAAAAACAATAATAATGTAGTAAAAAATAATAATATAGTAAAATAATACATTAAAAACAAGTCAAGCAAACTGCTTGACTTTAGATAAACAGCTACTTTAAAAAAGGTTAGTAGGGCAAGCATTGCTCAGAAACAAATCTTATGTTGTATGTATTGCAGGCAGTGCATACTGCATATTTAACTATATGTTTATTATTGTAACTATCATGATGAACATCGACAAGGTACCAAATGACTTATTTTAATGCAAACATATTTCCTTAACCAAAACATGTTGTTTCTGAGCCTAAAGTTAACTAAACATTTACTATGGCACTGTCACATAAGCAAATGTTTAGTGATTTATTTTATGTGGCTTATTTCCTGCTACCAGCAGACAGACTACTGTCATTTCAATCAGTAGTATCAGAGTTTGTGGACAACTTATATGTGGATGCTTATTTTGGAGAGAGGATTTATCACATTTCTCAGTCCCTTTTTTGTGACATGGTGACATAACAGTGCTGATGTCTGGGTGCACAGTTGCATCTCAGAGACCAGCCTCTTTTATCTTGCTCTCATGTCAACATAAGCCTGGCTGTATTTCTAAATAATGAATTACCTCCTGTGTCGTGGTCTACTTTTAGAAAGTTACATGCTGTAATGAGACTTGTCACTGATAAGACGGATACGTGTGAGTATGTCTGTCCAGTGGGATATGTGAGGAAATACAGTTAGAGTAGAGAAAGAGAGACAGAGCAACTGTTTAAATTTGAAATATAAGGTCAGGTTTCATGATCAATTTCCAGCTACATGATATCAGCAGACACCAGAAAGGCAAGAAAAAGTAGTGTAGCGATGATTCTGACATTTGTTGCATTGTCTACTTTTCAGCTACAATTTACAGTTTCCTTGTGTTTGGTAATGTTACTTAAATAAATGTAAGTAGAATAAGAGTAAAGAGAATGCGTTGGAAAATGCATTTATAAAATATCATCCAAGTTATAATTATGAACAAAGACAATGTACTGTCTTTAGACTAATAACATACAAATGCTTTATAAGTATCGTCCATAATAAGTCATTTATTCAATCATTCACCGTGACAACATCTGCAAATGTAATTGGTGTCAGGGGTTAACCTGAAGTTCAGTCAGTGAAACAAAACAACAAACAAAAACAAAAAAAACGAAATATCTTAAGACCTGTTGACTTGGATAAAGTTAGAAAGGGTGACAAAGTAATGGCACAGTTTAGACATTCACCAGCTGCAGTTAAACAAGTAGTGTATAAACAGAGCTGGTTTACTATGGCTACTTTCCCTTAAAGTAGGTGTCCAGGTACAGTAAGATAATGCCAAAAGCACAGCTCTGAATGCTCGATAATGTATAAAAGAAGCCCTTAAAGCTAAAGATTTAAAACCTTGAAACTCTGCAAAGCTACTTATTTGACAATTATTTCGTGTACTGTGAATGTTTAAAAAGGCGCACTGTCCAACGGCAAAACAAGTGGAGAGAACATCATGGGCATAATAGCTTTAATGCAAATGGCATTTGACATTGAAATGGACACAGTCAACACACAGTCAGACAAATATTTGTCTCTTGATCAACCCAAACAGCACACGCGTAGTATATGTACAAGCACAGAAAGCCACTAAGACCATGTAGTTCTGAACAGAACGAAAAGAAATATGGCAGGTAAATCGTAGCAAGGCTGTAAAGGTTATTTATGCAGATGTTTTTGGCATGATGTTGCCTCTGTTTGATGCAATATTTATGCTGCTTCACCCCCCACTCACTTCCCTGCTGTCTATCCCCCCCTGCTCCACTCCACTTCAACAGAGCAGTAGATGTTGCTGAAAGCCTCAGATGTCTGATGTCTGTCTTGCGTGAGCACTAATCACAGAGGAAGAAACTTTACAAAATGAAAAACAACTTTTCCCTTTGGATGGTTTGCTGAGATCTTATACTATGCTAGTGTAAGAGCTATATATACTAGCCCTGAAATTATACTAGTCATAGCATTTACAGTCCTACATAGAGTCCTGGAAACCATCTGGTTGCACATTTGGACATAATGACAATAAAGAGGTAAAGATAATTTCCTCTGGTTGATAGCAGATAGTAGTTCAGTATGAACCTTCCACAGAAGGGTTGATTTGGATTCCAACATTGCAAAGAAGAGCACTCCAAAAGATTACTTATCTAAGTTCAACAACTGTAGGGTTCACTGCAAGAACAGAATTACAGCTGAACTAATCGAACCCATGACGCAACCTTGTATTTTTCTTATAGGGACCAGCGAACAACCCCTAAGCGAGTGTTATCGCCTCACCTGCCTCTGTCAGTGTTGATTGTTTTCTTTCCTGGTGACAGTGTTTACACTTTGGCATGAACATGGATGGTGGTGAAAGTTATGCTCATGCAAACAACCAGAATTTACTTTGTAAACTGTAATGCTTTTAGAAATGCAAGTCTTAACAGTTGTTATCCTTGGGTCAATGTTCCATAAAACCTACTCTTGAGATGTTAAACTGATAAGGAATAAACAACATCCGAACACACCCTCTAGACCCTTTAATCTAGATTTATATAGATGTCAAGAATGCAGGAATCGTGTCAATTCATGTCTGCACGCTTTTGATTTGCTGTTTAAAAGGGAAAAAAAGCAATTATAACCCTATGTGGTTGCTGTTTTTTGATTTGTATCTTCGCCCCCAAGGCTGTGCAAATGCTATCTCGACAAACACTTGCACATGCAGACCTCCTATCGCTCTTTTCCTCTGTCACTCTGTTTCTGAGAGCAGCGATAGTACACCTGCTGTTTGGTTTGGAGCTTTACTGTCTTATCTTCATTTATTTACCTTCTTTATTTCCTCCTCCTCTTCCTCCTGTTTTTGTGCTCCCGTGTCCGCTGACCTTGTCCTGTCCCAACGCCTGCCTGCCTGCCAGAGGGTACAGAAGGCTGCCAAAATCAAGAAAAAGGCGGTGTGTAACAGAGCAATAAAAAAAGACCCTTAAGCCACATTCCCTCCACTCTCACCTTTTCTTTATCATTTCATTTGTCCCTGTGTCTGTCTGTGTATCCTCTTTAGCCCATGCGTCACAAACTTGTTCATTAATTTGTACAAATTTTTGTTAGGTTTTCCTTTTAGAAGTGAGAGTCGTCCAGTAGCCTAAAGGTGGTTGAATGTCTTAACATCTATAATAGTTGCAGTAATGACAGTAAAAATGTTTCAGTGTCAGGAAATCTACAAGGACAGATTTTAAGGAACAGCTGAAAACCAGACTTAATAACAGCACATTAATCGTATGTGCAACCGCTGACCACAAGGCAACTGTGACCACAAGGCAACAGATGACATGTCAGCAGGATACCATGGGAGAAGCTTAATAATACAGTGCCATTACTGCTGTGTATTAACCTTTATAACCTTTATTTACAATAACAATATGTAACTGTTTCTAGAGATCATAATCATAGATGGTTGTGACACAGTACAAATACAAAACACATACAATTATTGAAAATACTAGCAACCATCCACCCAAGCTCTAATGTATTAGCTCTGTGTGGTGTACAAGGTATCATACTTTTGGCACATTAGCAATACTCCAAGATACTGTAACTGTAAATGATAACAAAACTGTCAATACTTCATCAAACTATAAGTTTTCTGACAGCAAAACCCAATGTGAGTTAAAGATATAAAACTTCACAGCTGTTATGAACAATAAATAACACATTAATCATCACATTAACCCCATGCAAAGCTCATGTCATCAACTACAAATCTAATCCGTGTTTGTACTTTTTCATATTTTGTATTTATACTTCTACTAATTTTATTGTTTGTATATTTTTTTGTACGTAATACAGTACAACGGTCCATGGTGAACATCAAGTTTTATTGCCATATTTCAGAGTCAAAGAATTGCATAAAGGCAGCAGTCCATCAGAGGTAATCTAATTAAACTGGGAGTATGGCTGCAATCAGAAATGGTCAAAGTGTGGCCGTTACGCTAAGCTCTGATTGAAAACTACTAAATTAGTAGTAATATTACTAGTAATAATAATTAATAGTAACACATACTTAACTTTAAGCAAAATACTCCCCAGGAAGCTTTTTATATTTTAAATAAAAATAAAGAGATCAAACCCAAACTGCTATTCGCAGCTTTTTCCGATCGTTCCTTTCATTCTGTGCATTGTTAAACATGTGAGAATAATTGAAGTACAAATGAATGGTATAAGCTATAGTATATAATATATAATGTTGCTTCACACTTTATCAAATAAAATATTTAATAACATCTGAATGCACTGTGTGTCTTTAATATTTTAGCACCAATGTTTTAGATCTAAAATGTAAAATACAAATTTCTAGGGCACACAGTGATTAGACAGAAATGTGCACAGCCTTGTTCTGTACTGAATCTGTATTGCTTCCAGTGGTGTAACAGCCAGCTGGTAAGGGTTTAGTGATAAGCTGTTTCTTGGTTAAGTGCCAGCTCACTATCCTCCTGCCAGGATAGTTGCCATAAACTAGCACCACTTCTGAATGCTTTCTGTTCCTGCCTTTTCCACCTCAACTTACAACTGAATAATCAGTTCATTTAAATAAACATGTCCTTACCTGGACCCTAAGCAGTACATGTATGCTTGTTGGATATATAAACTAAGACTTTCCTACACAGGCGCCATTCAGGCAGCTGTGAATAACCTTGAACAGTCAAGTTTGATACAAATTCCCTGAACACTCAAAGTCAAAGCAGGCGATCTGACCAACTCCTCTGCTTGTATGTTTCTTCAGAATGCAGAGGGAGACGCTCAGACCCTGACTGAAGTTGATCTGTTCATTTCCACCCAGAGGATCAAAGTTCTCAATGCAGATTCACAGGTGAGGATCAGCAAGCACACATTTTTTATGTTTTTCCCCACTTGTAAGAATCAAAGTTGTTTACTCTGACAGTGCCTCTACCACCCACTGAGCTATTCTAGGCTACATATCATCACGTGTCATCACTGTCATGACTGCAGCTCAGCCATTGACACGAACACCTTCTGCTGATTGTTATTTATTTGTTTGTTTAATCTGATAATATCACTGTCAGAATTTCCCTAAACTATGGATAAGAATAGACTGCCAATTAAAAACAAGCTGCACAAACATCTATGTACGGAGGGTAAGTCACAGAGTATGTACTGTGCAAGCTGTTTGACTTCAGCACGGTCTGCCCTCTGTGCTTTTGTTTAACAATGTTAGTATAAATATCCAAAATAATTACCACAGATAACCTGAATTATTATTTTTTTAAAAGGCTGTTACAGTTAAATTATTAAATGCCTAATGTATTTGTCTATAATTTTACATCCTTACTGAGTCAAAAGGTCAAAATTCAGTCTAAAGTTTGACTTCATGTGTATCTGTCAGGTTTCTTCATATTCAGGTCTTTTTTTAACAATCCTCCCTTCACTCTTGTAGAGCCTTTGCCAGAGTTTTGTTGCCTTTCAGCGCTACAACAAGCAGCTATGTGAGGCGGCAGTACAAGTCTTCACAGGAGGTGGCTTCTTTGTTAGAAGCAGGAAACACTATTTTCAGTTTTCAGTTCTTGAGCTCACAAACCGAGCTTTGTGCTCACAGTAACAGATAAATGTATATGCAATAGATGATTAATTTGCAGTTTTTTTCTGTCTTAGCTGCTGTCTGAGCAAAGTGCCAGATTATGTGTGTGGGCCGCAGCCTGGCAGAAACGGACGTGCTGCAATGCAGTGTCTATCTTCTTCCCTTTTCCTTCTGGTTGCCACTGGTCCTGGCACTCTTTAGAGAATCAGAGTAAAAGGCCTTGTTTTGCAATTAAAAGGCTCAGCGCAGCTTGCATGTGCATTTTGACACTGATCCATAATAAGTACAACTCCAAAAGTGGGCTAGAACAACAACACTAATTAGACTAATGCCAGAGTACCAGCAGACACAGTTAATGAATTGATTTAACTAAACTGAAAGTTTAGCTGGAGGAGCTATTACAAACTAGTTCCTCTCAACAAACCCAAAGATTTTCCTTGTGTTTACAAACAGTGCGTAAATTTTACATTATAACTCAACAATAATTAGGCTGAGTGAACAAACATGATTACAGCATTCAAATAACTGTTTTAAACACTGAGATATATTTTGTGCACCCTTTCATTGTCCAGCTAGAATCAGACTATCAAGCTTTCTTATATGCTTTTATTCTCTATTCTAAGCCAGTGGATGAATTAGGATAATAACCAAAAGTTACAATATCAGAGACATACACATAAAATGCCAAGAGAGGAGAAACATGCATAGTTACATAATTTTGTCACTTAAAATGTATAATTGTGATGCAGTAATGTCACCATTGATTGGCACCGGCATTGAGTCACTAGCAGTTAAAAATACTAAGCAAAAATGTATTTATGTAACTTTTTAATTTCATTATTAATGGAAAAAGTCCTGTTACATGTTATAAATTCACAAATTCAAACTGTACTTAGCTGCAGAGTATTACTTACACAACTGGTTGTTTTGCCTTTCACAATGTGATTTTGGTTCATATGTCCTACAGGAAACAATGATGGACAACGCACTTCGTACTATTTCTTACATTGCTGATATTGGGAACATTGTAGTCCTGATGGCAAGACGCCGGATGCCACGCACAGCCTCACAGGACTGTATCGAAACTACGCCCGGGGCACCTGAGGCAAAGAAGCAGTACAAGATGATATGCCATGTCTTTGAGTCTGAAGATGTAAGTGCTTTCCATGTTGTCATTTTAACAAACACACAAGCGAGTCTGTTGATGTCTATTTTAAATTCCCTACCAGGTGGAAGGTTACACAGTTAATTACAGAAGTTACATTATTACTTTTCTGTTATTATGTAAGAGCCATAATTTGCAAATGAATCCTGAAACATCAAACCCTAAAGAGATGGTACTGTTGCTTTTATTGATTTCTGAATATGTATTGTTTTATGTTTGTTCCAACAGAGCTTCACATTATTAAAAATGTAAAAAATGTATAGAAATTCAAAAGCAAGTTGTTGCACAACTTTTAATAACTAAAGAGAGTAACTCTCTGCTGGGGAATTATGTTAATTGGCGGAGTAGTTTTGACTGATTTGTTGTTTTTTTTACCACAGAGCTGCTGCTTTTCTTGCTGTAGCAGATTCAGCAAAACTTGGCAACATGTACATTGTGGCACAGAAGAGCTGGCAGCTGAGTGTCTGTGCCAGTGTCAGTAAAAAGGCTGGACTCCAATCTGTGCTCTCTCCGTTTAATTTTGCTGCCAGGTTTTAAAGATCAGAGTAATAATAGAACAACTCAGCTGCTCAACCGTGAACTTTAAAGAGTTTCTGTGGCTCTTGTAGCTGCACTAGCTGCATGCAGTGTTTGCCTGTTTTTAACTTTTGTGTACTGATTCGGAGAGCTTGGATCATTGAGCAAATTTTATTTGAGATTTATATGCAATTATTATATTTAATTAAAAAAAAGTCACCATCGAAAATTACATACCATTTTTATTCCTGGCCTCTGTTACTTTTTAAACCAAGATATGCCTTCAGGTTTTCATTTTATTATTTTTACCCAGTTTTACCTTTCTTGATAGCAAATGTCTTTTGTATTTAAGTGTTTTTATGCAGTGCAAGATGTTCAGAATTTTTTTTATTATACTCAAATCGACAGCCTGAACAAATTAATATCAAATGATTATCCCTTTAATAACACCCATTACATTCAAAAGATTGAAATTATTATAAACTTTAGAACTGAAAAAATAGAAGTGGGTTTACTTTTTTCCATATATGTGCCTTTGTTTTGATTTTTTTCTGTAGGTTTGGTCAGTTTTGGAAAGTGCTTCCTGAAACGCACAAAGCTGCACATTTCAACCATTTATTCTTTACTTTTAGTGGCAGATTTTGACTTCTGCACTGGCTTGTTAACAATCACAGACAATCACAGTTTGTAGTGTGTGGTTATGTTTTATGTGAGAAGGTGAGTCTTGTCCTGTGCAGTCCGTTTGTTGTATCTCATACTTCATTGGCTATTTTGACAGTTCATACTGTAGACTAAAGTATGTGTATGTGGATGAATATTTAAAGCTCTCTATATGTTATCTGGTTAATGTAGTAATGTTTAATGTAATGTTTGACTCTTGACAATGAAAATCAGTTTATAATATGTCTTAACATATTTCTGGCACACTCAGTGCCTCTGATGCCACTTATGCCTTTTTCCCACTATACTGTATTTTATTTGCAACTCTGTGAACATTAGCTTTGGCAGCTCTAACAAAACAAGATTATAAACATGTTTATGTTACAATTTCTGCTTTCTGCCTGCAGGCCCAGCTTATCGCTCAGTCCATTGGCCAGGCATTCAGTGTGGCTTACCAAGAGTTCCTAAGAGCCAATGGCATTAACCCTGAGGACCTGAGCCAGAAGGAGTACAGCGATATTATAAACACCCAGGAGATGTACAATGACGACCTCATTCACTTCTCCAACTCTGAAAACTGCAAAGAGGTTGGTAGCACATCCACAAATGCCTTGCAGTAAAAGACAATCTTATTATCTCTCCACCTATTTCAGGTCTTTAGAGGAAAAAATAAAAATTAAACAATGTGAGAATTTACATTTAAAGCACAAATTACACACACATGCTGCAGGGCCACTAGAGAAATACACAATCATACAGTAATTAATTAGATAGATGGTACAGTAAAATTTACTCTGAGCATGTCAACTGTAGCATTTTTTGATGTAGCGTTTCCTCTTTAGCTAATACTACCGTGAAAGCATTCCTGGAGGCTTTAAGATAAATAACGGAACAGTTTGTGCTGTGGAGAAGGCTGCGCCTCCAAACAGCTGCTACTGTATGTTAGAGACACGTGTAATTTGTAGTGATGGTTAAACTAGTCTTTCATTAAAGCTTAAAGCGTAAACAGGAGTGCAGAAAATACATGTTTCTCAAGGCTTCATGTGCCAGTAACATCTGCTGGACTAGTAAATCACTAGTCTTTTAGCGTTTAAGCTTAATTTAAATATACTTTCAGTGTTGTCATATCTGGTTTTCGATACAGATCCACTTGATTGTGGCGAAGTTTAAGGTGTAGATTTAAATCTGTTCTTTTAGATGCTGTGGAAATTACAGTCAGAGAGTAATTAAGGTATAAATTTGGGATTATTATGTTTTTTTTAGTTTTTTTCTTCTGCTTTATACTTCACTTCACTTCGGAAGGATTTCACTGCAGATTTACTTCACTGTGGACAACATTTTGAGATTTGGACGGTTGTTCTAATTAAACCAAAATTGTCACTTTGGACTCTGGGTAATTGTGATGAGCATTTCTCACAATTTTCAAGCTCAATCAAAAAAATGATGCGCAGACTAATCCATAATTAACATAATCACTAGTTACAGTCTTATACAGATTAATTAAAAATCTACTCCACCTGAACCAGTTGCAATTATAAAACTCATATTTATGTATCACTATCACAGTTCTACTTTCTACTTAATATAGTATTATATAATATTATTTGTTGGCCATTTAAACCTCTAATGAAATGTCAACACACTAATGCAGTGATGCAGTGTTACATAATCTCTACATCTACCTTTATATTAAATGTCTACTATATACAGGTTTTTTTTTACTTTTGCGCATTTGTTACAATTAAATGATTCAGATCATCAAATACATTTTATGATTACACAAATATAACCCTAGTAAGAGATTAACACACTTCTTGACACTCATGCAGCATTTAAATCCAATAATGTCATGAAGGATTTGCAACATTGCCTAAACCAGGCTAGACATATTGAAGGAACAGCTTCAATATAAACATAACCTCTAACCATTAACAGTTTTATAGATTACTTTGAATTACCCTATTTAGTATCTATATGCAGTGGATAAATCCTTCATAAATTTTTTTTTGTTCACCCATTATTTGTGGCTTTTGTGCAAACACTGTATTGTCTGCTTATAATTAAATGAGATTAAAGCAATTCCTCCATTTCAGCTATGGACAAAATAATATGTAATAAGCCACCTAGTATATTTATGTAGTTCTATGCTACTAGTAGACACTATTAATATATGCAAAAGAGAAGGTTTTAAAGTAAAGTGTTCCTATTTTGGATTGTTTCACAGTACTGCATGTACTGTGATGTTTCCCTTCTCAGCATGGGGGCTGTTATACCACAGATTTCTGCTATGATCTGTGGAAGAGAGCCAGAAAAACTGAATTTTCTGACAGATATCAAAAAAAGGAATCATATCATTTAGGTGCAAATGAGTTCTCTGTGCATTTTTCAGCAATTTGTGGCTGAATGACAGACTTTTTTCAGTTCAGCTAATTCCTAGGGGGGAAATTGAAGCATAGAGATGGAAAGTTTTTGAATCTATGGTATCTTCATCAGAGTAAAGGGGAAACGGGAACAGACAGTAGAGTTGAAATGTTTGTGTCTTCACACTGTTAAGGACACAAATATACAGTTATCCATGTGCCCCACTCGTGATTTTAATACTGAAGATCGGTTTTTCTACATGGCGAAACAAACTGTCCCCTCTTTCCTCTCCACAGCTGCAGCTGGAGAAGAGTAAAGGGGAGATCCTGGGTGTGGTCATCGTGGAGTCTGGCTGGGGCTCCATTCTGCCCACAGTTATCTTAGCCAACATGATGAACGGTGGGCCAGCAGCTCGCTCTGGCAAGCTCAGTATTGGAGACCAGATTATGTCCATCAACAACACCAGCCTTGTGGGGCTGCCACTCGCCACCTGTCAGGGAATCATTAAGGTACAGAGACGCTAATGATGTGCACGTGTGTGGCGGGAAAAGGCAACAGAATTTAGTAGTACATTACATACATTATATTATTAATGTACATAGATTATTATTATTAAGTACATTATAATTTAGCAATGTTTTAAAATGTTAAACGTCATAGTTTCTGTGAAAATTACATTGTTGTAAGTTGATCTCTGTGTTAAAGGGCTTAAAGAACCAGGTGCAGGTGAAAATGAACATTGTCAGCTGCCCTCCTGTTACCACTGTCCTTATCAAGAGACCAGATCTTAAATATCAGCTTGGCTTCAGTGTGCAAAACGGCATAGTAAGTATAAATCTCATCTGTTTCATGTTCCTAAATCACAGCTAGCTTTAACACTGCGATTATTTTATTCTTTCACTAACTGTGTATTTTTGCAAATTCACTATAACATGAGGACTTGTGTGTGTTTTACCCTTTAGATATGCAGCCTGATGAGAGGAGGTATTGCTGAGCGAGGTGGGGTCCGTGTGGGTCACAGGATCATTGAGATCAATGGGCAAAGTGTGGTCGCCACAGCACATGAGAAGATTGTCCAGGCTCTCTCGAACTCAGTTGGCGAGGTTAAACTGATACACACACACACACACACACACACACACATAGAAGACAAAAAACATATGAATGCATGCATATGCAAATGCATAGCAATATCAGTGATTTTTCCTTTTAATACTATTTACTATCTTGGTCACTGCAGGGGACAGAAGAGGTTGCCTTAGCTGACTGTTTCAGCTCACACTGTTAAAACAGTTATTTACTTTTTTGTGAGGCTCTATATAAATCTGCTCTACAACTGAGGCAGTGATTTTTAAAGATGTAGACCAGTCAGGGCAGGTCTTACAGAAGATGCAGTTCAGTGGCATTATGCGAATTATAGGATAAAGGGTGTTTGTACACTAAGTGTGCATGTCGACCAGACCTGATCTG